>SCDZ01000432.1:0-276877 GCA_004143845.1 Drosophila lacertosa | reverse complement strand
ATATATATATATATATATATATATATATATATATATATACATATATATATATATATATAATATACTTAAGCACTATGCTTTTGTGACAATAAGAAAAATTCCAGTTCAAACTAAACCAATCATTTTGTATCCATACTTGTTTTAAAATTTACTTTCTGATTTATCTTCAACTTTTTTAAGTGTATTCAACTTTCATTAAACAAAATATGTCTGGTTTTTTTTTACTTTTTATCTGCACTTGAACAAAATCCATTGTTGTCTTTGCACTTGTTATTGTGATTAGTGTTGATGATGTTGTTGTTGTTGTTGTTGTTGCTATTTAGTTAAAATGCATTATTAATACTTCCGCGCTGAGTGCGAGCTGTGAAAGGTGCACTGCTGATAGCGGGAGGCACAGACAACAGCAACAACAACAGCAACAACAACAACGACAACAACTACAGCAATCTCATTGTTGTTGCATGTGTACAAGTTAATGACCATAGAGATAAAATTAAAAGCAAAACTGTAACGAAATGTATTTCATTGCAGTTGATTTGCCAGCGGCCGAAAATGACGTCACAATTTTACTTTTCTTTATTGTAGTAGCTTTGAACGAGAGTTGGGCGTGTCTGTTGGTTTCCAGCGTGACACGAACACGCACGACTTAGAACAGATATTAAAGAAACACGACAGAGAAATTAACTTTAATTTGTTGCTGATATTTATGATCATGAGTACGACTTACATTGAAACACGCGCTCATCTCTAGTTTAAATGGTTTGGCTAAGGGCAGTCGCTACACAGACTAACCATACTATATATATGTATATGTATATGCATATGTAGTATATGTATATATGCATATATGACAAGAACAGTTTGTATTTAACTTGCTTTTAATGGCCAACGACCTGGTGGACAAGTGGCGACTAATTGCAGGTCGGGACAATACGCATAGAAGAGTTCTCTTCGGATTTTTGTAACGCTATTTAACGAGTTATAGTTTTTGTGTACGTTAACGTTAACCCTGGGCTGGGAACTGGTGCAAAGCAGCGGGCCTGGCCAGAGGCCTATAAATAGGCGTATTCGGTAGTAATTTTTGCTATACTTTTCAACCTCTCTCTTCCTTTCCCCCTTTCTCCCTTTAGGCTGCTGCTGAGTTAATCATAGACGAGCGCAAAAATGAATTTATTTCCGATTTGTATTCGTAATATTTTCTATGTAATTTGATGGGGTTGTTGTTGTTCCCATTGTTGTTGTTGTTTTGAGTGCCGCTGCGCTTCGATTCCGCAAGCCAAATGTTTGTTTTTATACATATGTATATACATATTATATTTTCTTCACGCCGCTGGACTCAAAAACTGATTGATTGCTCTGACTGCCGCTTATAAACATATTTTTATATCTATATCTATTTGTATATATATGTGTGTGTGTATGTGTGTGACAACAACAACATAATGCGATAGTGTCTGCTAAAAAGCCGTAACCTAATTTATATAATTTTCCACTGGCATATTTCTGTTTTTTATTTAAACGGCCGCCAGAGCGGAAGCTGCTCATATGAGCATGTCTCCTATTACATTTAAGTACTTTTTTTTCTCTTTCTATTTTGTATCTCTATTGCACATAACACATACAGTCGAACATCTGTAAAGCAGACTACAATTGAAAGTCTACTTGTGGAGAGAGTAATTTACGCAAGATTATAAAATAAACAAGGTATAATTGTGGCATTCGAGCTGACATAGCTTAAATACCCTTGAATGTGTATAGTAAATAGTTGGACTATATTTATAGTCTTTAAAAAGTTGACTATTGTTGTTGATCAACTTTATGCAGGGTTGAAGAAAACTCCTTTGCTTTTAAACTATTAAAGTCTATTTTGCTAGAGTATAAAAATAGCCACTAACAGAAGCGAAAAGCGCAAATGGAGAATGTCAATTTTGCATAGATAATGCAATCGTGTAATTAAACGATCTACACGACATCCCATTTGCTTGGTGCGAGTACAACTATAACTAAGTTGGAGTTAAAGAGGCTTCACTGTATGTGCATATATATGTACATATGTATATGCTATGCTTATGTGTCAAGCTCATTGTTATTGGCATTCTTATTGTCATTGTCGGCGTTACACGCCTCGCATGCCGAACGATAATGTTTATTTACATCTTTGCTTAGTGACTAATTCGTTTGGGCCAATTTCAATTGTGGTTTGTGCACTGTCTTTTTACACCGGCCCTGTTATCACAAACGTCGCGTTTCTGGGCTATCTTATCAGACGCATACTGAGAATATGCACACACACACACACTTATAAAAAATATAAACACACACGCTGCAGGCGCATAGCGCCACTTTTTTTTATTTAATTTAATTTGCGCATTTGACTTAATTCTGTCTATTTTCGCAGCTGAAACTATGCCTATAAATCTTATTCCCCCTGCAAATTCCAGTAGATAATTGAGTTGAGGAGCTTTCGTTACCCGTTTCTTATCACACAGAGCGCGTTCCGTCCGTCCACCTGTTGCTTATGCGGCGATCGCGCGACTGAAACGAAAGGCCGCGAAAACCTTTTTGCAGGTGAAAAACGCAGAGCGCACTCCAGCGGCTGTGTCGTGAACTAATGCGTATAACTCTGTGCATAGCATACTTTAGTACAGGCGTGCAACTGTAAATTGGAGAGTTGATGCTATACTTTTAGACATGACGTGTTTATAATACAACTGCTATAAAGTGCCAAAACACATATTGCTTTACTAGCTTGCTATAAAGTGCCAAGTTTCGGGTATAGCGGTTTGTGTCTACGCTTTTTAGCTCTTAAGCCCATTCAACTACCTCACTGTGCAGCATATAGAGAGAAATGAATATTGTGCTATAAAATGACTAGTCTTATGGGTAGGGAAGTTTTTGTATGTGCTGTGCGTCTTATTAGTATTTTTAAACATTATTAGTTCCAACGAAAAATTTCTGAATGCAGTTTAAGCGTTTATTTACCGTTATTATATCCTTACATAAATAATTCACATGAGAAATAACAGCTATAAAGAGCTAAAAGCGAAAAGTTACATGCTGTGTGCTATAAAATGGCTTGTTATGGCTGACCCCTGGTTTTTGTCCATTTTACTATAAAATTGTAGTTTTATGGTGTTTATGGTTCTTGTCAATGCTGTTTGGCTTTTTATGGTCAATTTATTTAGCTATACAAATTTTTGTACACAAAAGTTACTAAGCACCGACAACAGCCTAAAAAATCAGAATTTTAATTACCGTTATTATAGGTTTTTGCAGGAAAGGAGTAATGTAACGCAAACAGGGATATATACATATAATTTATACAAGATGACTTTATATTTTTGCCACTTCCAACAGAAAATGTTTCCCTTTTCCTCCCGTACATAGCTTAGAATTGTATTGCTTGTCCCACATTTAAGGCAAGCCTTAACCAATTAATGTCAAATGCATCCTTATGACTGCAGCATGCAGCTGAACCTTGTCACAACCCTTTTCCACCCCTTTTGTTGCCAGCCGCACCGTGACGCCTTCAACAATAATAAATAATCACAAGTTGAAGCGTTTTGTGGCAGCCAAAAACCATTTGACATTGGCCACAAGTGAGCTCAACGTGTCCTCCCCCGCTTGGCGCCCAATGTTCCTCAAGCCCCTCTGCACGTTCCTGTTGCTCGTTGTTTCAAGCCCTTCCCAAGTGTTGAGTGTGATTAATGAAATGGGCCCTGGGCGGCCAGCGGGCAGCGGCAGCGTGGGCGTTACGGGGGCGGGGCGGGGCGGTGCTGAGGTGTGCGGCTAGCTTGTTCCGAGGTTAAATAGAGTTCAGGTCGAAAGTGTAGTTGATTTTGGTTTGCCGGCGCGCTACACTTGATTAATTTCACTGCATGGCATATAATTAATTTGGTATTTACAAAGAGCGAAAGAGAAAGAGAGATAGAGCGAATGAGAGAGAGTGAGTGGGAAAGAGAGAGTGAGTGGGAGAGGCAGCATTGGGCGGTTAGGCGCCATCTTATGGCCCTCAAGACTATGGAAGTCATTAGCCAAATTGTTGAAAATATTTCGGCGACAGGTGTTGTCACAACGTGTGAGCTGGGTTGTCCAAGGGGCGGGGCTTAAGCTGTCGCCTGTTGAGGCAGGAAAATGAAGCAACAACAACAAGAACAACAGTCCTCCAAATGTCACTTGATGGGACTCGCTGCCGCACAGTGGGTCATTTAAATTCATTACACAAAAGCAAACTTGGAGGCTGCAAAAAGCGGCCGTTAATTGACCACAAAAGTGGGCAACGAGCGGGACGGCAATAAATAGAGAGAGAGAGAGAGAGAGAGAGAGACTGCGACAGTATTTCCATGAATTTTCATTGCGACGTTTTTGTGGTTTTGCCGAAACTTGATGCGTCCATGGACCGAGCCGCTTTAGCTGCCGCTTCAAACCGACGCCGACGCCGACGTCGCCGTTGCCGTGTGACATTGAAATCCTTTCAGCGGCGTTTGGCGCTCAGGAAATGACAATGGCAGCATTTTTCGGCCCGGCCGACCAAACACAAAGTCCTTCGCTGCCAGACAATAGTTCCCCCTCTTCGAGTACTTGCGCAAAGTGAATGTTATTACCAGGACTTACCCCACTCGCCCCCGCTCACCCTTCGTTGCCCAGGCTCTGCTGCGCATCGTTAGCCGCAGCTGCTGCCCAAACTATGCAAAACTCAATTGAGTAATGCTCCTCGCTGTTGTTGCTGCTGTTGCTGCTGCTGCTGCTGCTATTGCTGCTGTTGCTGCCCGGTCACAGTTTGATCAACAACATTGCCATTTAATTAATAAAACCGGGTTCCCTAGTTACATTGCTGTGGTTCCCAGCTAAGCTTATCCGGGCTATTTGCTGGGCGAGATTCAGTAAAAGCTGTAAGGTAAGGGCCAAGAAATGCCTGAGTTACATTTTGTATACCCTGCACAAATTGTAAATAGCTAACCCATAATGTAGATAGGTTCATTGACAGGAATAATAGCTAAGTTGATTGAGCCATGTTTGTCCCTATGAATGCAACGATCTTGGGAACTACACAGTTTTATAATATATATCCCAATATTTTGCCCCATTTCAATATTGAATTAAATAATAATAAATTTTATTAATTTAACTATATATTCAACTATTTAGACTTATTTGGTAAGTGATAAATATAATGGACCAAAAGAAATAAATTAGTAACTGCTATAAATAAATATGATAAATGAACAGTAAGCAATAGTTTTAATATAAGTGTGTGTGGTAAAATCAATAGCAATATGCTTAAGATATTTAAATCAGGCAAATGGAGAAAATCTATATTTTGCTCCGGTCTATTATAAACTTTCTAAAAATTATATTAGCAAACTTTTAATTTAATTTTAGTGTTTTATGTAACTTGAGTAAAGTTTTCAGCTTAACTTTTGCAAAGAAAACGCAGCAGCAAAACCCAAATTTAATTTAATTTATTTTATTTGCAAGCAAAAATCAATTGCCGAATTGTTTACTGACTTTTTTCCGCTGTGCATGAGTTCTTACGGACAAATACACATGTCGCTGCGGATGAGCTTATTACGTCTAACGGGGAATCACGGCTGGAGCTAAACAAATGCGCCAAGTATCCGAATCACGTCGGCTTACACATACACTTAATAATTTAGCTGGCTGCTGGGTGCTGGTGGGCTCCATCTCCGGGCCGTGGTCTGCGATGACGGATGAGCTGACGATTGGCGCTGCTGATGTGCTGCTGATTGGCGGCGCTGCTCATAAATCAGATGGGCCCAGCAATGAGTGGCAAACTGAATGGCGGCCTGTCCCTGGACCCGTCGGCCGTGACAGCAAATGTTTGCGAATTTTATGCGAATTACGCCTAATTAGCATTTTTGCAGTGCAAGCAATGCGCTTTTGCCCCCGAGATCCCAGCCGGAGTTGGAGTCGGAGTCAGAGTCGGAACTGCTGCAGCTGGTTCTGGCTGATTATGTGGGCGATTGCATATGCAAAACATAAGTGCCCTTTGGCAAAGGGATCGCTGTGCGGCGCCTACGAAAAATGCACGGGGGAGTCGCCACCGAAACTGTTGATTCGCCACTCAGCGGCGCAATGCGGCCCAATAAAATTATGCGAAATCGGAATGTGGCCGCCCGAGTGGAGCAAATTGTATTTGCAGCGCCTGTGCAACATGGGGCATGCAACGACATATGCATATGCATATGTGTGTGGTATGGCATGGGGAATGGAAGACATGACCCGCGGGTCAATTGTTGACTTAGGGCTTTGCCATTTGTTGCCCCCTCGGGGCGAGACCAGCTAATGTGAATGTGGTTCTTGCTGTTGTTGTTGTTTCTGTGGCTGCAGTTTAATTTACCTCTGCAAACTGAGGTACAATGGCTTTTATGGAGCGTTGTTCTAATATCTTAAGCTAAGAAGCTAACTAATTATCCCATTTACTTTTTAAAAATATGTTAAATTTTATGGCTAACAAAGGGTATATTTTGCAGCTGAGCTCATTAGGCGTTAATATTCTAAATGGCCCAGAATTTATGCCTTTGCCCACCTATCCGTCCATTCTATCCATCTTTCCAAAACTGTTTTATATCTATAACAAATATAGTGCAGGGTATCTTAAAATCATGCTAGCTTATATTATTTTTTTATAGTTTTGCAAAATAGACTTCGTTGCATTTGGCTGGGACGTGCTTGGGGACTCGCTGTGGAGCAACAGTTGCGGAATTGTTGCTCCAGCCGGCGGGCTCGCTAATTGCGGCCGGAGTCCGACTCGGGGACAGAGTTGGAGGCGGAAGAGGTGGAGAAGGAGAAGGAGGAGGCAGCGCCAAAGCGGGTTCCAGCGGGCATATCAAAGGCTGCAATTTGGCATTCAGGGCGGTCGGGCAACTGGTCGGGCTTTGGCTGCCAGCCGAGCGTGGCTGAGGGGGGGGGGGGGGGGGGGGGGGGGGGGGGGGGGGGGGGGGGGGGGGGGGGGGGGGCTGGCAGCATTGGGACTGTTGCTGTTGTTGAGGACTGAGTAGTCCATGACATATGTGGCATTTAATTGGGCAAACAAAACAGTGGCCCCTGCCGGCATTTACTGTGCGAAGATAGGCGACGGGTTGGCGAAAGAGGGGCAAAGAGAGAGCTGCGGCAAGCGCCGCGGTTTCCAATGCCACACATTTTGGGGGCTTCCAGAAAAAGAGAGAGCGGCTGACAAAACCAGTTGCGCCAGTGGAACGACATGGCAATGGAACACGCGACTCCTCTCTTAAGTCGGCGCTCTTCGACAGTGTCCCAGGTCCGGGTGCTGGTTCCTGCCCCTAGCCCTGGCCGTGCCCGCTTTGCCGAACCGCCGCAGCCGAGCAACGACGGCAACGACGGCAGCGACGATTCCGACGCTAACAGCAGTTTGGGCCCAAGTTGCCCCAACTTGCGGCATTGCGCTGCGTGGCACAGAATCAGTCGTCAGTTTGTCTTAAGCGGATTTGGTCGACACGTGTGTGTGTGTGTGAGTAACTGTGTGTGTGTATGAGCGGACTTTCTACCTGCTGCTCGCATACAAACGGATTCGCAAAACATTTCGCGTGAATTTAACGCTTGGCCTAGGTCACGTCTCAACGGCACAAGACTCACGCCGCTCACGATACAACTTTTTTGATCAAGTGCATACCTTTGTCAGTGTGTGTGTGTGGAGTGTGTGTGCGGTTGACATTCAATTTACTTTCGCTGCAAAAAAAGCGTAGTCTTCTTTTTGGCAGCCGAGCATGTCTCTCTTCGACTCGGTCGATATTTGCATAAATTAAAAAGAAAATAAAAAAAGAGCCCATCAAAAAAACCACATAGAAAACACTCGGAGACTGCTTAATGAGTTTTTAATACGCTGCCACGTTACCGTGTGTGTGCGTATATGTAGCTGTGTGTGTAAAAAAAAACACACTCGGAACTAAAAGTCATTGTCACTGGCTTTGCTGCTAATTTATTGAGCCCTGGAAAAGACTTTCGAACGTGGCCAAAACCAAGAAAAACTAATTCAAACTGAACTTCAGCTGAAGGCGACATTTGTGGGCCAAAATAAAAAAAGAAAACTTTTGGTAAGTGACCGCGCAAAGTTGCGGCCATTAAAATAGACTAGATTAGAGTGTGCTTAAAAGAGATGTTGATAAGATTACATATCTAGATTTAAGGTCAGCTCATTATGCCATATATGCTTTATTTATTTATTATTTATTGAATTGTTTTGCCTTCTTTTTAATATATACATACCTAATTGATAAATAAATCAAATCACTACCAAAATGTGTGCTTTATTTTAACGCACAAGTGCGTATCATGAACAAATTAAATAAAACTATTGTTTTTTCTTGGGGCTTGCATTAGGTTAAATCAATTATTTGTTTAGTACATAGAATCAAAATTTTAATTTAGGTTTCGTATATAATTTGCATTATTAATTAGAGAATTTAAATTATTTGGTTGATTTTTCAGCGTCCGCAGTCATAATCAACTATTTAATAAAAATTAATCGATCTGGTCAATTTTAATTAATGCTTGTATGTATATGTGCAAAATTTATGCTAAAAATGTTAAGTTTCTTTAGGCAAACTGATTTTAATTATAAGTCTAATAGAATTTTTTTAAATTTTATACCATATATATCCAAATGATCTATTTATTAAATATATATTCTAAAAATACAGTTGATAAAAGAGAATTGTTGCTGGCTCCACACAATTTTCAGTTGATTTTTACATTTTCGCATAAAATATGCAGGACAGTGCACGAACAAAGTTCTTCCAGACCTTTGGCAAATGCATATTTAAATAATTTCTATCCATCCATGTCTGTTAACTGCCAATCGATTTTGGCCGCAGGCAGCAGCCGCATGGCACTGTCAAATATTTGCGAATTTCCATTTGAAAATGCTGGGAAATTGTATAAACAAATTTATCGTCTTTTGATGTACAGTAAATGCAAAAATGCATTCGAAATAATAATTTAAATGCCAAAATGTTGGCCTGAGCTTATCGTTAATTACTGGTCCCAGGTAAATAACAGAGAGAAATGGAATTATTAATGCAAATGATTAGTTTACTTATGCAAAGACAACTACCAAATTCCAAAGTATCTGTAAGATGCACACATACACACACACACACGCAGACAGGTTGCTTAATTACATATGCAAACAATACAATTTGGGCAACTGCAACGAAATTATAATTGAAATTTTAATTTGGGGGCGCAAACATCGAATGTCAATTAAAGGCCAATAAACAACAACAAATCTAAAATATATTTCATTTTTAATGGCTTGCCCTGTGCATAACTCTCTAGATTTACTTAAAACCAAATCCATTTAGAACAACAACAAACAATTTTCAATTAATTTCGCATATTTACATCTATAGATATTTGAATATATTCATTTTTAGACAGCAAATAAATAAAAATGACCAAAATTTACTGTCGCTATTCCAAATCAAAAATTAATTCAAATTGTAATTAATTTGTTGCATTCACATTCACATTCACAATCGCAGTCGGGTATTCATTTCACATATGTACGGCATTTTTTGGCAATTACAGCGACTAAAAACGGTTATGAAAATGGGGGCAACAAAAAAATGTAACAACAAACAGAAATTTTATGTTGCATTCTGCATTCTGCATTTTGCCATTTGCCATTTGCATTTGGGTAAATGCGATTAAGCAAATATGTCAAAAGCATTTCAGCTATTTACTGTGTATTCAATATTTAAGTTAATTTAAATGTTGTTTGCTTAATGGCATTTTTATGTGCGCTTGCCAATGCGGCGTATGCGTGATGTGGCCATATCAAAGGAGGGCGGGGCTTCTTTTTAGCCAGTCCGATACTCGACGGGCCTTTCACATGCAATTTGCAACATCGCATTGCATGCAATTAAAAATAATTATTATCAATTTACGATGACAACAATTTTCAATTTAAGTTTTATTTTATTTATTAAAAGCGCTCAACACAAATGCCACATTGCTAACGTTGTTGTTCTTATTCTGTGCTGCGACACTTGTCATTTATGTGTGTGTGTGTATGTGAGTGAGTTTGCGAGTGTTTATGTGAATGTGTGCGCTGTCAGACAATTGCTCGCATGGCTCTAATATCAGGCAGAGGCGTTCGGTCAACTTCAATTTGAGCTGCCTTCCTGGCGAATTGATTTTTATTGCACTATTGAAGCACAGCTTCCGTTTTTGCCATTTGAAGAGAGCTCGAGGCAAGCATAACTAAAACCAGAGACTAGGCGAGAGGGTGACAGAAAGTGGAGGCTGTCGTTGCCACATCATTGTTGTGGCAGGAAGCTGGCGACCAGTGGCAACAATAGTTGCAGCAACGCTGCCCACTAAATGCAACTGCGAATGGGGAGCGAAGCGTGCGCAATAATGCCAAAGCACAAAAAAAAACGTCGTTGGAACTATCGCGCTATCCATCTATAACTCTATGCAAAGCAATTAAAAGTGCCACAGTTGCCACAGCGCTGCACTGATTGCTAAAGCCGACGTGTGGCGCCCATTTTTAAAACGCTTTTTGCATTCTATACATTTAAAATGTTTTTTGTGCAGCTTTACAAAATTATAATAAGCATGGAATTTATTATTTATTTTATAGAAATGGCTCAGTTATTTAGTTTACTTTTATATTATCACTGCTTCTGACAAATAAATTCCTTCAACAATTGATAATGCATTTCAATAGGCAAATGTAGTTTAGAAATTTTTATTATTTGAGCACATATAGCGTATTCAAGGTACGGTGCTTAAATTTAGAATTCTTGCCACCTATTTGTCATTCATTTTGTGGCAGCCTGCAAAAATCCATTGAATTTCAATTAAAATGACGCTGCACTCAAAGGAGCTAAAGATAACTGGGATTGGCTATGCAGCTGATTGTTAGGTGAGAGTCCTTTATATTGAATGAAATATATAGAGCATAAGTACTAAAAGGCACTACGTTCCTGGTTATGCTATCCATATAAAATGTATAACTTTTTAAAGAGCTCGTGTTTTCAATATATGAAAATGACTGCCTTATGTACACAATAGTAATTATAAGTAAATCAGTTGAGTCATCTGCTCGTATAAAAATAATATTATTTAGACTAGAGTCAAAGCAAAGCCGATCAACCCTTTGAAAGGCCCCCACCTAAAAGTTGTTTTAACGACATTATTCAAATTGACACTGAGAGTAAAATCCATTTTATGCACTCTTTCCCATTGTCAGCTCTGTTACCAACCTAATAACAAGGTAAACAGTTTTCGTATTCAGCAATTGTCAATTGTGAAAAAAGTAAAGAGGGGCTAAGAAAGATGCCGAGCCGAACCTCGAGGCATGACGACATGGCAAAGGTCTCTGCCTGGGCGGGATCTGGACCTGGCGACTTTTAATTGAGTTTTGAACGCAAATAAAATGCGTGTGAAAGGCGAAAAAGCGAAAATTAATGCGCTTGGTTGGCTTTTTTTTTGCCCCCATCCTTCCCTCCGACTTTTACTTTTCCTTTTCGCAATCATTTGCGCCCTTGTCCGTGTCGAGTGTGTGTGTGTGTGTGCGACTTTGACTGTGATTGTGATTGCGATTGTGTCCCTTATTCGGGCCGTGTCTGTGAGCTGTGAAAATATTTAAAATTCATTGGCTCCGCTTCAGCCTTACATTTGACTCCTGCTGCTGAAGTTGGAGCTCGTAGCGCATTGTTGTTGTTAATGTTGTTGTAGCTTACGCCGGCTCCTGTGCCACATCCTTATGCAAATCGCATTTTAATAAACTTGCGTTGCGTCAATTTTCATTTACAGTTGGTCCACTGGGACTGAGACAAAAAAAAAACAATGCCCAAAAAAGTCCTAATTAAATTTAAATTAACTTTAAGCATTTGGGCTTTGTTAGCTTTGCTTTTCAATCTTCTTATACTCTAGGGCAAATGTTTAACACTCGGGTATATGAGCTAATAAAGAACTGATCTATTATTTAAACTGTGCGAGGTTATATATGCATATAAGTATAGGGTATATCATAGTCGAGATTTTGCTTATTTCCTGTTGTGCATGTGGCTTCCATTTTCGTTTATTTATTTTGCTTTTTTGATGGCTCATTAAAATGTGAAATTTAATTTCTTCGTACTTACATATATGGCCATAAAAATTGTTTAGCTACGAAATTGAATTGAATTTAATATTAGTTGCCTAATGGCACATGTGCTTAAAGCTCTGCTCACATCAAAGCTTCACGCTCAGGGAATAGGCCCCTCAAAGCGTATGCCCCATTTTGTAGCAAGAACAGACCCTGCCCCAATAAATATGCTAAGCATATAAAGATATATAAATGTGTGTGTGTGTGTGTGTGTGTGTGTGTAAGCAAATAAAATGACAAGGTTTGGAAATCAACGCTAAACGCGTTAAGTGATATTTAAAGTACATTTAACAGAGCCAACCTGCTGCTGCCTGTCTCGTTGCCACGCTTACGTCGCCATGCCCCGCCCCTTGCCGCCCCTCTCGATTACTTTGGCTTTGTTGTGCCCACATATTTTCGGGGGTTCACATATTTTTCCTGCATGCGGCTACGAATGCGAGGCATTCGCGTGCCTTTGCCTTGGGATCACAGAGAAATGCTTGACGCAAGGATAACACACAAAGCGGAAAAGGAAGCAGCGACTACGTGTCTATTGACAAATGACTTGGGTGCAGGGGCGCAAAAGAGCCGCATAGAAATACGCAAACACACACACACACACATATATTTATACATTTATATGGATATATGAATGCTTACACATGTTTGTAATTTCCTTTGCCGATTGTTGCCCGTTTTGGTTCTTTGGCTTATTTGTCTCTCATCTCTGGCTGCTGATGGATGACTTTGGGGTAAAAACTGCGACCGAATGCGGCGGCTTGCGTGCTGCGCGACAAATGTGCAGCAATTTACTTTCCTTCAACTTCTACGAAATGATTAACGGCTGCAATGGGTTAAGCTTAACATTGTAGTCTATCATGTTGGAATTTTCATTTGCATACTCGCTGAAAAATAGGTGGGCTTTAATTTTATTCCGTATGGATTTGCAAGGTTATCAATTTCTTGAATAAATTTCGAGTTTACATTTATGAATTGAGCGCTTAAAATTAGACTTACAATTGCGGTATACACAATTTCTATGGCAATGTTATTGCAGACTCTCTTATTCGAGCCGTCTATATGGATTATATATTTATATATGAGATTTGTGTACCAGTGAAGGTTTTAAATAATAATATAAATATCTATGAATAAAAAAACAACAAATAAAACCATTTGCCAGATTTAAAGTTCTCTTTACTGTTTCATTTATTGCTAATTGATAAATTAAATCTATATTTTATTCAATTTTAATATTTGTGACTTTGTTGGAGAAGTTTCTAAAGTCCATTTCATTTTAATTAAAAAGTAGCCTTTTCAAATAGTCTTCAAAATAACATCGTTAAAACACAATATCGATCGATGTTAGCTTCTTGCAGCTGGAAACTGTCAATCTTGGCTTTGGCGTCACTGTTTCATCCGTTTAATGTAACGCATACGCAGCGTTGGCCGGTCGGTCAAAGGCCGGTGGCTATAAATTAGCTGGCAAATACTTTGATTACATAATCAGCAAGCAGGGCTAAACGGGTTGGCCAATGGCTAAGAGCGAAGGGCAACGGCAGCAGATGAAACGAAACGAGCGCTTAAACGAGCTTTAAATGTGCCCCTGAGTCAGCACGCACTCGGGCGGAGCCTGAAAAGGGGCAGGGTGCAGGGGCAAGGCAACTGCAGCGAGTAGCAAATTTAATTGAAATTGAAAGCACTTTAGTGTCCCTCGACTTGGCTGGGTCAGGGCTTGATGCTGTATGCTGCGCTTGGTGCACGGTCTCGGCAGCCGTTGCATGCAACTAATTTGTGCCACTAATGAATTTATTTGCCACTTGTATGCTGGCAACGTGGGCGTGTGATAAAAACGTACAGAGTGTGCGAACACTGTGTGTGTTTGTGGGTGTGTGTGTGTGGGTGTGTGTATGGAATAAAGCAAAATAAATGAAACTAATATAAAAATGGCGCAGTGGGAGTAAACAGCAAAGCGAAAGGGAGGACTGCGTGTGTGTGACATTTTACAGGCAATGCCAAGAAAGGCGCCTGAAAGGCTTCAAGGCGGCGACAACTCGAGGCAGCAGCAACAGCAGCAGCAGCAACAGCAGCTGCAATGGAAAAGCAGCAAACGAAATCGTTTGAGAATTAATTTTCCATTTGAAAAGCAAAAAGGAAAGGGCGCGCGCTCGTGTGTCCTGGCTGAGCAGCCAGCCCCCAGTTGCAGCTCCAGCTGCTGTCGCTTGCAGCTCGTGTCGAATTACAATTTATTGGCTGCTAAGTGCCAGCGCCTTGGCACTTTTCACTTACCTCGCAGCCCCAGGCTGGGTCATTAGCAGTGCGTCATCGGCTTTGGTCATACGCACACAACGGGCAAATCAGCCCGATAAATAGGCTAACCAGGCGGGGCACAAAGGGATACACTAATTAACCCATTATGACACAATCAATGTTTCATTTTATTTAAAGCTGAATTCAAAAAGGGTATTTTATGTGCATTGTGCCTGGTTGTTGAAAGCTGCTGACAGCTACTGAAAATTCTTAACGACGACTGCACTGTGGCCCAATAAACACAAAGAAAAATGTGGAAAATGTGAAAAATACAAATTGCGTTTATGCTGCACAAATGGGGGAAATTGAACATTTGAAAAGTGCAAACGCAAAGTGTAAACAGCAAACGGCAGCTGCTTTAGTTTTTAATTAAACATTGGGGCAGGTAACAAATCTTTGTGGCACGTTGCTCACTATGAAATGTTGCCCCAAGTTGCTGTCCTTTTTTTATGTCTGTATACCATATACTCGTTTAAAGTGGGTTGAAGTGGGCATATTGCCGTGAGACCGTGTGTTTAACAGGCTGTTAATTTCATTGTATAGTATATTCTTAATTAAGGAAACATATTAACATTAGCGAATGAAGAGAAAAACATGTTCTTAGCTTTTGAGTATATATATACATTTAATCTTTAATCAGTATAAACAGTTGCATCAGACTACAGACTTATCATGTGTAAAGAAAAGTTACTACATATCTCACCTATCAACAGGGTATTTCTCAGTTGGGTCTGTCTCGACTCCAGCATTTTAAAAATAACTTTTTTTTGGCTGATTACTGCGATTTTAGTTATGGCTGGGAACGTGCATTACATCTAATTGAATAGAGCTGCAAAACATGAGCCGTAATTAGGCTGCATTTTATATTTAAAGGTGTGAGTGTGTATTTGTGTGTGTGCATTCACTAAAACAAAGGCAACCAATTGGGTCAGAGCAGGGTAGGTATAAATGGGCACAGTAACTTCTTGTTATTATGCTGTAAGAGAAGAGCTGGCTCGCTGGCAGCGGCCAATTCATATATTTGACTGGCACTTGGCATGGGCTCGGCTCGGCACGGGCTAGGACAGACCAGGACAGGATAGGAGTCTGCCGGTGCCACAGGACTAGAGCGGGCCTGGCGCGTTGTTTTTTGTGCAATTTCCATGAGTGGCACTCGGGCAAAATATACTATTTATTTCGCTACTCTCGGCTCGCAAGCTCACACAGTGGCCCAAATGAACCACATACCAACCTGACAGACGCTGGCCAACTTTTTGCGTATGAAAATAAAACATCACAGCCACACACAGCCACACACACACACACTTGCACACTCAAACTGCGACAGAGATGAGAGGCGGCTGTGGCATTGTTGTTGTTGCACTTCTACACTTTGTTGCCGCTACGTAAAAGCTCGTTGAGTGAAAAACGTCGAGTTAAGTATGTGTGTTTTAAAAAGCGATATGATGCACAGGCCAACACACACACACACACACACACACACATAGCAGCAGCAGCAGTTTGCAGCTCAGGGCTGGCAGCTTCTCGAGTGGCACTCACCTTGCACAGGACGCAAGCTCAGACGACAGGACGACACTACGACAAGTTGCAGTTGTTACACTTTAAGAAAATGTCTCTGAGCCTTGCACTTAGAATGTTTGGCTTAAAAATAAAATTCTAAAAACTCAAATGAAAGCTTAAGTCTTCACCATCAATTAAAAATTTCATCAACTATCATAAGTTTTAGTTTAAACATTGTTTAAGTTAAGTAAGTGCAAAGAAAATAAGCTTCTTCTTCATTTGGCTTTTTATTTATTGTTAATATTAAGAATTTAATGAGAGTTTAGTAATTTAAACGTTTATCAGCTTTGCTTATAATGTATATTTTCCCACGGCATTTATTTCGGCTATATTTGGCGAACTAACTTAAGGAACTAAATGCATAATTATTTTCGCTGAGTGTAGGTGAAGGAGAACTTGGCGTGGCGTGGGCAAGGCAGGCATTTTACCTAGCCCAAAAGTATGCTGCTAACATGCCACTACATATACTCTGCCTGTCTGCATAACGAGTGTGTATTTGTGTGTGCCTGTATTTGGTTAGTTTTCGTATTCGTATTCGTTTACGTTTACGTTTTCGTGTCGTGCTCGCTGCTTTTGTGTGTTGTTTTTAGTTTTAATGAAATGTAAATGTTTAGTTATACACACACACACACACAGTCAGAATTATAGGTGGGTAGCTCTACTAGCTGGCTCGCACTCCCAGTTGCAGCCATGGAAATTTATGTTAAGCTGCTTTTCCGAGTTGTAATTTTCAGCAGTGAATGCAAATCAGCGCCAAAAAAATGCCCGAAATGAACCAAGCGCTTTATGTATGTTAAACCTACAATTTTTACATATATATATATATCTTTATTTTTGTTTTTTTACCTAGTTAGCAAAAATATTGCAGCATCAGATATCTGCATATTATAGACTAGCTGGTAATACACGGCTTTGTGCCAAGCCATTCTTTTTTACCTCATATTTTTTCTACCTATTTTTAAATTAAATACGCTTAAACCATATTGAATGAAAAATTCAATTCAAAACAATTCAAGACTCATAGATTTTTGCATTTTTTTGTTAAATAATTTAAATCAGGGCTTAAGCTCAATCTATAAAGCATTTACCATTTTCCAGGAATTTAACCAAACCTTCTTGTCTTGCCTTCTTGTTTGCTTGCATCACAAAAGGTAAACATCAGAAAACAAAAGTGCAGCTCATACTTTAAGCCCGTCATTAAATCAATCACTCAATATACTGTTCCCTAACTTCACTTGTAATGAAATCTATTTTCCTACTGCCTGGTGCGTTATAATAGAAGTCCTGTAGCCAATGACAATTACCGTATTCCTCTCGAGTTATGTTTGCTGAAGCTTCGGTTTATGCCTGGCGTAAAATTACATTTGGCTTATTGCGAGTTTCAATTTCAATGGGCCAAAGTGAGTTTTGTGGTCAGTGCGGCGTATTTATTAAAAATGTCGATAATAAAATGCCGAGCTCAAAGAGCCCAAGCAAACAAATAAACAGAGCCGGACAAACATTGCACAATTTGTAAACACTCACAAAGTGGCTGTGGGGCGGAAGAGAGAGGAACAACAAAAAAAGAGAAGTGGAAGGGTTTAGAGAGGGTCAACGCGGCTTAACACGCTTGTCAACGCTGGCCAAATGACCCCGCCGAGAGTGAGGCAGCAACTGCGGGTGGAGGGGAGGCTGGAGGTTGGAGGCTGGAGGTTGGAGGTTGGAGGTTGGAGGCTGGAGGTGGGCGCGTGCCAGAGTGCGACAAACTGGCATTTCCTTTGGCTCTTTGGCTATTTGGCTCCTCGTAAGCGTCGCTTGTTCGCATTTTCCGCCGGATTTTGTTTACAAGCCACGCCGCAGTGCCGCGAAAACAAATTGAAAATGCGCAGCAGCAGCAACAATAACAACAACAAAAACAACAACAACAGCAGCAACAGCAAACACGACAAGAACGACAACAGTAGCTGCTGCAGTAAATGGTGACAACTCTGGTCGCCATTGTTGCATTCGTTTGCTTTTGTGCTGCATTGTTGTCAAATTTATTAAGTTACTCATACGCCCCCCACGCCCTACGCCCCACGCGCCTCGCCAAACGCCAAACGCCAACGCCCACACGTCGCTGTTGCTGCCGCCGCAAACAAGTGACAAGCCAGGCATTGTGCAGGAGGAGGAGCACCAGGCTCCAAGTGGTCCCAGGCGACTCCACATGTTTGGCATATCAAATGTTGTTTTCGTTTGTCAAAATGACAAACCCAAAATGAAAACCAAACGAAATAAAACGAAAAATTCCATCGGCCAAACAAGAACAGCCTCTTTGGCCAACGTACACTGGTGCCAATTTCAAGGTGAGATCACAGAATATGGTTTATGATAAGGGATAAAGATTTGGTTTTCTATTAAGCAAAGAGCTATACCTACAATATATATATATATAAATATAGATGTGTTATTTGTTATTATTTTCATACAAAATAATAAATATCTGATTTTATGCAAACAATAGTATGTTTGGGTGCCATTTTAAATATTTATTAAATAATATTTTTACACTGAAAATCAACTATCAATTATATAATGTCGCCTTTTATTTGCTATGTCATCACAATATGTATTGAACCTATTTAAAAAGAATATTTAATAAAACTGTCATCTCTTTTACGCTTTCATTCGGTTTTGTTATCAATTTATCTTTTAAAGAATCCCATTTGAAGTCTCTTGTGGCGTTTTCATTCTGCTCCAATTGAATGCCCAATTCCATTGGAATCAGTTTGTAATAAGCCAAAATGGATTTTCGTTTGCACCACTGTGTTATGGCCGAGTTATGTGGCATGTGAGTCGCTGCTGCCACTTGTCGTGCCACTGGACAAGGGCTTGGGGATTGGGGATTGGGGGCGCATCGCTGTAAGTAGATCCCATTTGGCAGTCACAGGCTTGGCTGCCGTTTTGGGTCGCTCAGTGTCATTTTTGTCGGTTGTTTGGCTGCTGTTGTTGTTGCTCTCGTTGTTGTTATTGTGCCGTCAATAAACAGCAGACAGTTGGCAAGTGGAAGTCCTCGATCTGCTCATGTTTGGGCTTGTTTGATGCCGCCTCCACAGACAAACACACATACATAAGTACGGGCAGGCGTACACTCAGAGAAAATCGAAAGATTTTTTAATTGAATTATAGAAAAAATTCCAGCAAGAAATTATTTCCTTTCAAAGTACATAAGTTAAGTGCAAAAATTGTATTTAGTCCGAATAAAAACAACATAATTTCTCTGAGTGCATTAACTATTGGTAGCTATAATCGTGGATTTGTATCTGTATCTGAATGTCTGCAACTGTAGTTGTAGCTGTAACTCTGCGCTTGCCAACAAGTCGCGACGAGTCTCGAATTCTTCGTGCTCGTCGTCGCCTTTGGCCATAAATAATCGCCTAAATATGCTGGCCGGCTGCCCAGCGGCTGCCTAAGGCCAAAAATCAGTCTTAATATGGTCTCCACTGTTAGCTGTTGCTATGTCTCTCTCTCTCTTCTCTCTCTGTGTGTTTGTGTGTTATTTACCGTTTGTTTGTGTTGTTGGGATTTATGTTTGGCCAAGTTGTGAGCGCCAATGTTTTTTATGTTGAACTTAAAGACGTTCTAAGTACGTTTTGTGCACTTTGCGCTGTGCCAGTTTTTCTTTTCCTCTTGCTTGCCGCATATATATCCCTCCCTTTGCTCTCTTTGTATAGGGTATCACGCCCCCACAACCGCTGTTGCTGTTGTTGTTGCTGGCGCACTTGAAGTTTACTTCTGGGACCGTTTCAGGACGTTCAACTTGGTCTGTTCCCGTCTTTGAGGATTGTTGTTGTTCTTGGCAACTGTTTTGTTTGTGTTTTATGGTCATTTCTAATGTGCTACGTTGTTTATGTGTGTGTGTGTGTGTTTTTGTGTGCGCCTGTGTGTGTAAGTACTTAGTGTTAATAAACTTTTATAAATATTCTCTTTGACACTTTTAGCACGAAATAAAACTGACAAATAAATCTGATTAATCATTGCACTTTGTGCTTTGTAATAGCATTTTCCACGTATTTTATTTTCTTCGCGTTTCACCTGCAATCACACCAAAAAAAACTGGGCGTGGCAGCTTGGGCTAAGCGTGCGTGTGACCTTACCTCGTAAAGGAAAGCCCAGTAAAAAAAACAGGAAAACTGATAATTTCATTTTTGTGGCTGCCTTGCGAAATGTTTTAATCCCAAAGTATGTTTGGCTTTTGATGGATGCGACTTTTCTTAAATTTCACAAATATTTATATATATAAATAAATGGGGATATATGAATGTATTATATAGAGTTAAGTAAAGCTGCTTAGACTAAAAGCTAATTTCACGTGGATTTTAAAAGCTGCTACATATATTATTTAGTTTAATTTTTGTAAGAAATAAATCTTATGCAACAAGTAGAAGGACTGACTGGCAGGTACCTCGTAAGCAGCTGTTAAGGACTGTTGAACCTTTCTTTTTAACTTTAGATATGCACTTGCAATTCGTTGTAGGATATAAACCCAATTTCACATCAACAGCTGTCATATATTTTAGGATGCCCTTCAAATTGGATTACATGCCACTGCGAGCATTGTGCGAGTTAGTTGTTTAGTCATTGGAGGGGCGGCTCCAATTCGCTGCGGCCGAGCGCCTTTATTACATCGCTGCCGCCAGTTTGGGCAGCAGCATGCAATATATACATATTTGGCTTTCTGCCAACTGAAACGTTTGATAACTAAAAACGTTCCGCTGGCGCAAGCGACGCACTCATCAAATCCAATGAAAAAATCAAAGTGGCCCACAGGCCAATTGGCGCTGCATCCTGACTACTGTGTGCCCAGTGTGTGCCCGGTGTGTGTGCCCAGTGTGCGTTTCGGAGCGGCCACACCCACATCGTCAAATACAAATACAATTTTGAACGCATCACAACACGCAAACACAATCACCGACGAGCGGCGGAGTCCAGGTCCAGGTCCGGGTCCAGGTCCAGGCTCGAGCCGCAACTGCAAATGGAGTGTCGGAGCGCCACTTGGCAAATGTGTGCGAGTGTCCGACAGTCCAACAGTCCGACAGTCGCTCCGTCCGGGCATTGATATGCGCGTTGGATTGCATACTTTTTTGTTGTTTTTCTGGCGCTGTTCGCAGCCACGCGAAGAGGTCACACTTAATTTCCGCTTGAAGTTCGCACAATACACCCAATGCCAACAACAACAACATCAAGTAAGCTTGCTGTTATTGTTAGTAAATGACTGCACAATACTCTGTTAGCAGTTTGACAACAGTTTCAAATTGTTTCACTTAAGAAGATATGATTTTGTGATCATTGTGATTATGTTATGACATATGTATATATTTTGTAGGTAACCAACTTAAATACATAAAAGCATATATTTCAAGTTGCACTCACAGAACGAATACACTCTATTACACTTTATGAACAGAGTATCGAAAAACAGCAGCAGCAGCCTCGGCAGGCAACGTAGCATACTTTTTGGGGCTGACGCTGACGATGTTGCCTCCGCTGCTGCTGCTGCTGCTGCTGCTGCTGCTGCTGCTGCTGTTGCTGCTGTCATTGTTGACGCTGGCGACCTCGGCCTGGCCTGGCGCTGTCAGTCGCGCTGAACTTTCAACTTCCGCTTTTCATTTACACGCGCACACACACACACACACTCGCACACACGCACACACATAGCGAGTGAGATAGGCTGTTTTTCGTCGTGCGCTTGTTGCTGCTGTTGTTGTTTGCAACATCTGTTGATTATTTTGGCGTTGCTTGTTTTTTGCACTTCACTTTGGCTGCACAATGCCAACCCACTGCATGCATGTGTGTATTTGTGTGTGTGTGTGTGTGTGGTTTGTTTATTGCACTCACACACAGCGCACATGACGCAAGGTGGCCAAAAGTTTTTGTGTTTGGCCATGTGCCGCTCTCACGTTTCTTTTATTTCTAGCCCCCCTTTGCATTGGAGAGTAACAAACACACACATACAAATACATACACACACATTCGCACAGAGCAACATGTCAGCGGCAAAATTGATTATGAAATGATTTATTGGCCTCAAAAACTGCTTCAATATTGATTAAAGTTGCTGCCTTTCGCTTCCTCTTTTTCATTTTTTTTCATTTTTGTTTTTTGTGTTTGCGTTGAGCCATTTCCTGCTTTTGTGCCACACGGCGCATTTTTCCCAGCCTGTTTTCACATGGCTTTTATTGTCGGTGCTGGCCATTTAAATGCATTTTTGTTGGCTACCAAATATCCGGCGCGTTGTTTTTGACAATTCCCAGTTATTTATTGAAAACAATGCGAGACCAAAAAACAATATTTGCAATTTGTGTTAGAGACACAGAAAAATAAATATACTGAAATTTATACGAAACAAACACACAGCAACAACTATTAGCCAGGGCGCAAGTAAATTAGCAGCGTCAAAATATTTGACTTGAACGTGAAAACAAGAAGCTGTCATAATATGAAAAATATGTAAGTTACGTAACGCCCAAACAATACGACAAATATTTGTTTACTATGCAGTTTTTTGTTTGTGTTAGTTGAGTGTTATTTTATCTTGTGTGCTACATTTTAATTTTTATTACATTCCCTTTTTGTGATCCTTGTTTTTGGCTCTCGGCACTTGTCAACGCCAAATGCCCTGCCCTGCCCTGACCTCATACTCCGTAGCCCTGGTGGTAACTTTGGACAAGTGGAAATGTTTTCGAATGGGTTTGTGTGTGTGAAAGTTTTGTGAACTGCATTTGGTGCGTTAAATCATTCATGTTGATTTAATTATTTTACGTTGTTGATACAATAATTTTTTTATTTGATTTATTTATTTATTTACACGTTTGCAAGTTCGCCGCTCAGGCTTAATGTTATTATTTCGAGTATTTCATACGCCGTTTTAAGTGACATCATCAATCAATCAATCAATCACGTCATTTGTGACAGCGCCAACTACGTTGAAAAGAAACTCAGCACAATAGCACAATATTTATAATATTTAAAAATCTACAATAAAGCCGCTAGGCCGTGAGTGCATGCTATCAACATTAATAAATAAATTACATTTAAATCTCCTGTAATTAAGGAAAAACACATGTGTGTAGAATTGAGAAAACAAAAAAACGGGTTTTGTTATATTTAATCTCCTTTGAACCAAAAACAAGTACGATTAAAATTACAGCGCGACAAAAACGAACTTCTCATAATACAAATTGTATACATTTAAAACATTTGAATAGATGATAAATTGTTAATATTAAATAAATGAAAACAGAAAAACTATCATTAAAATACCATCAATCTTTGAAACGCTTTAGTTTTGTCAAACTTTTAGTAGCTTAAAGTCTGAGAGGAGCACTTTATATAGAGAGCTGTTTATCGCAAATTTATTCCCAATGTTGGAATGATTTTTGATAAAGTACAAAAAAAAAAAAAAAATAAAACCAATATCATTATCAAAATGTTATCAAACAATAAAATCGGTTTATTTTGAGCAATGTAAATGGAGTTCCTGGGAGAAAGAATAATTACTACGTACAGTAGGACTATTGATATATATGTTTTGTGTTTTAAAATGTTGTCATTGTTGGCAATAAGAATCGAGATGGCAAATCATGTTATTCTCTGATGTCCGCTCTTTCCAATTTAGCCTACTTTTTATAGTTAACCTCTCGCACTCTCCAGCTTTAGCTGCGTCCAAAAAGTTTTCGTTGAAAAATTGAAATTCAATATTCCATGGCGGAAAAACTTTGTGCCGTTGCGCAGAAAAGTGCGCTTGCCTTTTCTGGTTTTTTTTTTTTATTACTCTGCGGGATAATGCCAAAAATTGTGCCGGCTGATTAAAAGTGCAGGGCGTGAAATGCAGCGCACAATGAAATTTAAACGATTTCGCTCATGCAAAAAACCCGAATGGCACTTGGATTTGCGCTTTTCGCATTGTTGTCGTTGTTGTTGTGTTCACTAGTCGTCGTTGTAGTAGTTGTTGGCCCATTGCCGGGAGCCCCTTTTGGGATTTATTATTATGATTTGAAAGTGCATAAACCACTCGAGGGCGACTCGCGCATTTGCGCTCCATAATTGGCACAATCAGCCAAAGGCTGGCGATAAAATCTCGAGACGCGCCGAACTCACTGCAGAAGCCCTAAAAACGATGCCACTTCAGACCCACTCCGTTTTGCCAGCTCTCCGTTTATTTAGCAGGCTCTCCTTGCTACCACACCAAAAGTTCGGTCGAAGCCATAAAGAGGCGCTTCAACTTGAAGTTATATGGCAGGACGAGCGTTGCTTTCAGCTCGTGTTGATTTTTCAACGTTTTAATTAAATGACAGCGCGGTCAGGTCGGGGCTAGGGCAACAAGTGCGCGGAGAGGGCAGAGACTCTGCCCATTATAATGACGGGAAATCGGGCGTAGAAAGTCAACAAATAAATAAACAAATCGCTGTTACAACAAACAAATAGACAAACAGACCCCGTGTCTCAGCGCCAGACACTGCCTGAATGAAGTCTGCACACGTGTCAGCCAACTGCAGGTGGCGCGTCCGCTCATTAAAATATGCAACTGTCTACGGCTGCGGCGGCCAAAGGAATTGTGCAATAAAAACCAGCTACGTCAGCGCCAGCCGCCTGGAAATACATTGCGCTTTATGCAAATGCATATAAAAAAAAAAAAAAAAAAAATATCACAGCTTCTCTGCACACAAAAAAAAGTGCGACAAACTCCCTTCAACCAAATGGAGCAGCAAAAAAAAAAGAAAACCCCCACGCGTAAATCTTGCCGACTATCTGTCTGCCAGCTCCAAAGTGAGCTGCGTCTATGGTAAATAGGAAACGAGTGTTCTTTTCTAGATTCAAAGCGATAGGGAGTCTATGGGTTTTGTGTGTTGTAGATTCACGAAAATTGAGAGGCTGATTACATTTAATCGCGATTAAGCAGAATAAATGCATTATTTCAAATTTTCCTTAAAGAATAAGTTGACTCTACACCTAACTTAAATTCGTAATCAGTCTTAACATATAAGTCGATAAATTTTGAAACACATATTGTCTTCTAAAATATCATAGTGAAAGTTGGCAATTGAGAGTTAAGTTATTTAAAATACTTTATTATATCCTATAGTTATATCTTCGACACTCCATTATTTCAAAAGAAAAGAATAGAGTATTCCCTATTTGATAGTGTTTAACTGCAAAGCCCTCACTTTCATTCACTCTCCTTTCTGTAATAGATTAAAAACCATTCACATTTTTAAGCACATTCAACCGTCTTTAAATTCATCATTGACGCTTAAAGCGTCAATTGCTTGGCATTGGAGAGAGCTTTAAACTGACGCCTTGGGCAGCCGCATAATTCCACCAAAAAAAAAAAAAAAACCAAAAAATGCGCATACGCCTTGTTTGTTAATTATCGAAAAAGCTGGTGCCGCTTCGGCTGGTGCTGGCAGCTTTGACAACCAGTTTCTATAGCGAGGTGTGAGCCAGTAATTAGCTTTTGTTTTGCGTCAATTTCTTTTAACCAGAAAGCCGCCGAGATCTAGGCCCTCAGCGCCCAAAGCAATGGCAATTTTTGCGCTTTGCGCTTGCTTTTTATTTTTTTCCATCTTATTTTTGTTTTGCTTTTTTCAAATTTCGCGCTTGAGCGCCGAGCCACAAACAAGAAAGAACAGCAGCAAAGGCATAAGCCAAACGAAATGGTATAGTTGAAAGCAAATACTGAAAACTCAATCGCCAGGATTTCGCATTAAGAGAACAGTATGGGAAATGGCTGTTGATGAGACCCAAAGAAGTTAAATCATGAAGAGAGAAAGTTCTATTGGGAATGCCTGCGATTGCCAGAGCTGCTGTTTATGAGCCCGGTACTTGGGGGCTAATCAGCGTAGCATCTGGCGATTGGCAAAGCGCTTTCAGTCTCTACGGCTGTCTGTTGGGTCAGACAAACATCAATAAATTAGAAAATGAATAAATAAATAAGCTGTGAGCAAGGCAGACTGATGGACGGACGCGCCAGAGAAGCAGCACCAAAAAACACAAACAGCAACCAATGTATACGTATAACTACAGGGGAATATAAGTAATAGACAGGGGAAATAAATCACCACAATAAATCTTTGGGGTCGCAGTTGCGAGCGTTTATGGGCCACCCACCACCATCCCAACCCGCTTCCGTTCCTTCAAACGCTCCTGGCACACATTTTTCTGCTTTGGCATAAATATCTAACTATAAATACTTGTATATTTATGCATGCATGACATACGTTTGTTCTGCATAAGCATCCCAAAATGGATGAGCTGCGCTTTTGCGACTTGCAGGCTCAGTGACTGTGTGTAGTTTGTGTGTGTACCCGTCTGGCCTTGATTCTGGCCAAGCGCCCATAGCAATGCTGCCGAAGCAGCCTAACTGCAAATCTGAGTAACTTAAGGGGCAACCGCCAACAGTCAATAGAAATGAGACATGGCTCATGGCACATGGCACACAATGCACAATGCTTGGGCTGGCATAAAGGATGTGCGAGGACGTTGCCAAATCGCATTAATTTCACACAAATTTGCCAGGCTAAAGTTTGCACTTGAAGTTAAATGCCACTTTAAGAACAAAGGACACACTCCGAAAAACGGGTTAGCAAACGCGACAAAACTAATAAAAGGACACGATTGTTGCCGCTACTTCTACGTTGAGGTAGTTCAACTAGTTGTGGCTAAATGACGGTTTATCAACTTTGGCTTTCACCCATGCAAGGGCATTATCTTAACTGCTTTATATTTATATTGCTTAAGCTTAACGTTTTCATAAATCCATACCAATTATAAATAACTTACAATCCATTGCAATATTTTCATTGCTTAAGCTTTTATTCTTAACTTTAATACCAAAACTCACTCGATAATTTAAACTACGTTGAAATAATCGAAAAGTTTTTTTTAGTATTGACTTTATCTTTAAACTTAAAATGGGACTGATTTTTTTTTATAAGTTATAAATTCTTCTATCGTGCCTAAACTGTTTTGTGCTTGACACATTTAAATAGGCATTCATCTTGGCCAAATAAGTTGTATGACAGCTCGCATTTATTAAGGCGTTGGGCACACAAAATTAGCCAAATTAATCATACGCAGCGTGGGCGGCAGGCGTCGATTTGTGGGGGTGAGGGGCGTGGCAGCAGCAGCCAGTTGACTGCATGGTAAATTTACATTTATTTGCCGTAGCTACTCGTAGAATATGCACTCAATTGGAATTTATGTGATTTGTGTGCTCGAGGACCTGTTTGGGTTATCAACAACACGGCAGGCTCCAGTTTTGGCTCCAGGCTAGGACTATGACTGCCATCCTGGCCATGACTTTGGACTTTTGGCTTTATATGTGTGTTTGCAGAGTTTCAGGTCTTTTAATTAGCAGTTGCTCTTTTGTGTGGGCGTGTGCGACGCTTCTGGCAAAAGTTTTTTTGGTAGCATTTTAATATTGTCATCATCATAATAATTGAAATGAAGCAGCAGCATTGGCTGCTTTGGCAATATATCCTTTAGCTAGGCCAGAGGCGTGACCCAACTGTTTTTATTTGTTTTGCCTTTTTTTATATTTATGAATTTTGTGTGTGCTACTTTTTCACTTTGGTGCACAACTTGTTGGGTTTCTATTTTTATTTTTATTTTTGCCTTTTTTTCTGCTGCGCCACTTTGTGTGTTAGTTTTGGCCCAAAAAGTGTTTTGGCCAGCGTTTACCTTTATAAGCGGCTTTGGACAATTTTGCGGCCGCAGGGTGCGGGGCGGCAATTCACGACGACGACGATATGTGTGTGTGTGCGTGCGTGCCCACGTGGTTGTGGATTGCGGCTGCTCCACGCGCTGCCTGCTGCCTGCTGCCAACCAGCCTGCCTGCTGAGTGGCTTTCACCTTTCGACGGGAATTGTTGCCTGGGCTGGCAAAGCGGTTTATGCGGTTGCTTGTTATCATTTATGGCTTACACATTTGCGTATTTCTTCTGCTTGTTTTTGGCCGCGCCGAGCTGCTCGTCCTCTTGTTGTTGTTGCTGTTGCTTTCGCTATTGCCATTAGCTGGCATAATGAAGTTTGTTAATTATAATTGGGGCCTGTGGGCGCTGACTCTAAATAGCTCTACACACATAGACGCAAATGTTTAAAGCTGAACTTTTCTCAAACGTGTTAAACAAAATTTAAAGGCAAAGTATATCAATCATCGTTTAGCTCGGAATTATAATTGTGACCTGTTTTTTATTAAATATTGCTAATTTATGTTTAGAGAATGTAGTCGATATTATTTAAATGTCTAAATAAAATAAAAATGTCCAAATAAAATAATAAAATGTAAACTAATAAATTGCATTACACAAATAATTGAATATTTAATTAAATAATTGCATATACAAGTTATATTTAGTGTAAATTTCATTATAATTGTGGCAAAAATAAATAAATTTCAAAAAGGGAGCCATTGCAGTAATTGAAACTCTTTGATAAATGAAATTGACCTACTTAGCAAGTAACTGTGATTAGCGAGAGCGTGGACTGTATTTCAATAAATTGGCAAAACGTATGCCATAGATATCAGATGGGCACAAACAATGAATATCAATTTAGAGCAACTCCGCGATTATATAAAACGCTTTAATGCATTGGCACAGAATACAAAATTTCGATCTGACCCACAAAAACCAGCAGCCAAGTGGAAAATGTGCGGACGGCGCAAAGTTTTTAACGAGTAACGCGCAAAACAACCAAATTTAAATTTGCATAATACACACACAAGCACCAGCACATACAAAGAGAGTAACACTGGCCGTTGGTTGGACCGGGGGGACACGTGAATTTAATAGCTGCAACGACAAACGACAAAACTCAAACTGCGGTTGTTTAGAAAGCAGCGCAGAGAACGCGGAGCATTTCATGTGCTTTATGCGCAAGCAATGAACTTTTAATACACAACAACAACAACAACAACAACAAGAACAACAAGAGCAGCAGCAGCAACAACTAAAAGTGGACTATATATCACAGCTAAGCACTCAGAAACTCACACACACAGAGCGATAAGAGCCACACGCCCACATTTAAACACAGACAGAGACAGCAACAGAGAAACAATGAGAGAGAGAGAAATATATATATATATATATATATATATAAACATTCACTTGTTTGTAAGTTTTTTGGTTACAATTCGCGAAATGGATTTATGGGCCAAAGTAGTCGGTAAACCGACAGAAGCTGCACTCAGCGAAAAACACTGTTCCAAATGTTCCAGTATAATTGGAATAGTGAGCAAGCCAATTATTTTCAAGTGCACTTAAAGAAAAACGAATTTCTTATCTCAAGTACGAGTGGTTGTTCTTAAAGTTTACATAAAGCTAGCTTTTTAAATAGATTAGACAAAATTTTTACAAATTTCTGGTTTTTAAAGCAAATAGAATATATAACTAAAGAAAGATGACCTCAAAGTTTAAGTTCTGCACTTTGTTCAAGTAATCTCAACCTTCAAACGTTTAAACGTTTTATATGATATGTTTTTTAAATCTTTTAAATATTCCTCAGAGTGCACATATTTCTTCCTTGCATATACACCAAAAACATCTGCATACGTGTGCATCATAATTTTGTGTGAAATATAAACAATATTAATATGATAACTTCAGCTCTGATATGCGAGCAGTCAAGTCGCAGGACGACAATTTAACTACTAGGCTGGGCATTTGCTCTGTGGTGTCTTATTGCACGGCCACAATAATCGTACCCACCCATCCTGGATGGGCTCCCATTTGCCCAGCTTTCAACTTTCATCTTGCGCTTGCTCTGGCCACATGTGCGCCTGGCATCCATGTCTCACCATGTCTCTGTTTGTGTGGGCGACTAATTAATTGCCGCCACGTTGAAAATATTATTTTTAATTGTGTGTTTATGTGCGGGGCCAGCGGCAAGCGGGGCAATTGCCAAACAACCAGCTGGCAAAAGGAGGCCTACAGCTTCGTACACCTAGCAAAAAGCGAGCCTGTTCTCAGCTGCTGCTGGCAGCAAACAAGCCTCAGATACACAAAAAGATATCCGCACAGCACAGCACACACACTTACACACTCACACACACACACACACACACTCACAGTTCGGTTTTTGCACTAAGCTCAGCGCGGCAACCCCCGTCGCAACTCTAATATTTATGAAAATTATCCTTTCGCTGTGGCTTTTTAAGATGCTCATAATTTATATTTAAGTTTAGTTTAGTATGTCGCCATGCGAGCACCAAAAAACAGCAACAACAACAGCATGTTAAAATGCTTTAGTTGAGTGTGCAAGGCATACGGATACTCTGTTCTCTTAACTTATCAAGTCTCAAATTCATTTAGTTTCCGAACTCGATACGTTGATAGACAGATTAGTAGGAATGGAATCTAAGATGACATTTGGACATACAATTGCATCGAAAGCATTCCACCCGCTTTCAATATGTACAGGGTATAACAACTGCGGCTTGTTTATATACAAATATGCGCCTGAGTTATGAGCCAACGAAAAATATGCGTTCATGTTTAATGGCGGAAGCTGTTTAGTGTCGTGGCTTTCACCATAAATCTCATCCGCACACAGCGAGTGGTAAGTGTCAAAGGGTGTTTGGTGTTGCCAAGTGTTGCCAGCCAGTATGTTGGGGGTTGGTGCTAACGCTTTTAATTGGCTGCCAAATGGCAAGCAAATAAACCTGGCCTGTTGGCCAGTTTCCATTGCCAAGCTCTTCTCGACTCGCTTTTAACAGCGGCGCAGCTGCAAATATTTGCCCATCGACAGTGACTTTGAGCAGTTAGCTGACCAACCAAGTCGGCGGCGACGGCAGCGGCTGGCAGCGTTGGCGAGGCCATTAAAATAAACGCAGCGAGCAGCGTTTCAAGTGGTTTTGCGCAAAATGCAAAGTAATTTCCACTTTGAGCCACCGAAATGGCGCCGTTTGCATCTTTAGTCATGCATAGTGCATAGAAGAGGGGCCCGTGTGAAGTGCCTTGGCTGTTATCGTTTGGCCCAGGATATGAGCATTCAAATTTATAGTAGTCGTAGTTGTCGTGTGAAGCACTTCGATTCTCCGGTTCCCACTAACTGTGTGTGTGTGTCTGTGTGTGTACATAAATTAAGCTCGCCAAAGATCCTGGCGTCAAAGCAAAACCAAATAATTGAGTACGCTTAACGGGGCGGGGGACGTTTTGTAACCTCAGCAAATGTCGGCACTAACTGCAGTTGCGGTGAATGTTGGTTCATATGAAAGCCAACGTAGAACTTCGGCAAACGTGAAGAAAATATGGCCGAATATATATATATATATATATATATATATATATACATATTCAATTACTTAATGTATAGTCTGAAATAACAATAGGGCTGCAAAATAAACTGAGATAAATATAAACATATACATATATATATACATATATGCTTTAGATTGCAATATAATCTTTTAAACAAAGCGATCATAAGGTCGAAGACTTAGAAAACTATATTAATAAATAATTTGTAAACATGCTGCACATAATCATAATTACTTGCTTGGTAAACACATCAAATTATTTTCTACATATTTCCGAGCATAGAAAACACATTTTTACTATTTGTTGCAGTGCAAAGAGTTTTTGAAATAGTTTTGAAGCCGATCAAAGCGTCCACAAAAACTAAGCTCCCATTTTTTCACAAATTGTTCATACACGTTTTTATTTCTATAAATGCAAAGAAAAAAATTGGAAAATATGGATTTCTATTTTAGGCAGAGAGGCTAAAAAAATATAAAAAAAAAAAATACAAGGCCGCACTAAGCGCTGGCCTGTAATCAGAGACCTTAATGTATTGGACACATCAAACGAATAGACCGCTGCCGCCAACAACAACACCAACAAGAACAACAACAAAAACTAGAAACATTTTAGTTTCAAGTGAAATTTAAGCAATCAATTTTAAGCGGATCAATTCGTGAGTAGTGAACTGAGTGTGTATAGAGTGTCGAGTGAATACTATGTGCACATTGTTCATGCGCTGCGCTTTTTGCTGCTCTGCTCTGTGTTTCGCACTTGGCATTGTTGTTGTCTTTAATTTGCATTGCACAAAAGTTTTGCTTAATGAAATAAGCAAAAAGCAATCGATGCGATTGTTGTTGTTGTTTTTGTTGTGACTTGAACTAAGCACCTTTCTGTGCTCGGCTTTGTTTAACGTGCTGGTGCCTAACGAAGACCCCTCCAGCGAACTTCACTCCTTCACCAATCAACTACCCCCGCCTTGGCACATTATGGGCTGTTGTGTATTTATTCAAGTGTCGTATCGGTTGCGGCTGTGGCTTAGCTCTGAGTGTAAGTGAGATGTGTGTGTATGTGTGTGCGTGTATAAGAGTGTGTGTGAGTCAGCTGCGGTTAAAAAACGGCAATTCAATTAATTTCCGTTGCTGTTTAAAGCCGTAATGAGCATTTAAATTGCTTTTGAATGGGGCTTTTGCGGTGACGACAATTGAACAAAAGGCATTGCAAATGCTTTTCATCTCTTTACTTTAAACATTAAGTGTATTGAATGCTGTTAACAAATGAACTTGAGGCATCGGCGGTTGCCATAGTAAATATTCAATATGCAACTGTACATACATATATGAACAGTATATGAACTATGTTAATTATGGCTGCATACTTAATAAAAAAAAAAATTATCGATGGCTTAGCTCCGATTTTGAGTTCAATTATAGCTTACTTGTAAAAGCCTGTGGGATTTAAATACTGATTATTAACTTTGAATTTGTAGAGTTATATTCATTCAGTTTTGAATTCCCACATCTTCTTGGGCTTTAACATTTTAGTATGCTATTCTGGACGAGCATAAAAAAAACATTTAATCAAATCAATTTATTGAACGAACCCATCACAGCTCTCCAATTAGTTCACATTCGCTCGACCCGCCGCTGACAAATGAGCTGTGGACAAGGCCATAACAAATAAAAGCCAGACCATTTGAGGAATTTTATTTCTCACTTACAATCAACTATAATTGTCAATGGCAAACTGTTGATCAGCATAATGCAGAGGACAGGCCAACGTGAAGTGGGCGCACGGGGGCGTGTCAGGTAGCATTGGGACACCTGTCAACGGAGGCCCCGGCATAGAAAAGTAAAAGTTTGCCGCAGGAAGATTAATGGGCGTCAATGCGAAATCCATTAAGTCAAAAGCGGCTGGACGAACACGGACGATGCGTGCATAACCTTTTAACATTTATTGAAGTTTATCGGGGCCCGGCAGGCGCAGGCAGCTTTCTCTAGCCTTTCAGTTGGCCAGTTGCTGTAGCTTTATTTGGTATGCGACGGGCAGCGCGCGTCGCCATTATTCAATAGTCAAAGAGAGGCGGCAGGCGTTCGAACAGATAAACGCATGCACTGTGTGTATCCCAGTGTGTGTGCGTGTGTGTGTATGTGTTTGCCTGTGTGTATTGTCAACAAATTAATCAATGTTTATTTGCTAAGTAAGTTTGCCCTCAAGGCTGGCATCTATCCTGGGAGACTGTTCAGACTGAAAGGCAGACTGCAAGGCAGGCTGCCTGACAGGCGGCGCGTCGGGCTAATGTTTTGTTTCCTTTTGCCATTTCCTAGTTCCGGTTGTGTGTGCGAGTGTTGGTGTGCTGCTTTGTGCCTTTGAATTTGTGTAACTAATCGTGTTAATAGAGTGGATAATACGCCTCAGGTATGTGAGTAGCCGCTGAGTCTTCGAATGCCGTTGGCGAACACAACGCAAAGCTAACCCATTGCAAGTGTTTGACAAGTACATACATATATAGATATGTATGTGCAAGTGTGCGTGTGTGTACGTGCGTGTGTGAATGTATTGAGGCGAGTATCTGATTAGGCACTGCTTACAGACACTGTTATTTGGCTGAGGGGCGGTACAGTTCAGGACATGTGCTTTAAGTGCCCGTCTTTCGATATGTTAATGTTTACGGTGCGTATGCGTAATATTCAATTTAGTCAAATTACAAAGGCACGACAAGCGTTTTCTTCCCTTTACTTTTTCTTCGTATTAAGTCTTGTTGAAAGGTAATTGCATGCGATTAACGCAATTGATTGTTATCGATTTGTTGGTTTGCTACAAACTGGGTCAGCTTACAACTTAGAAGGAAAACGGAAAAAAAAAAAGTTAATAATTGCATGTGGCTAATTGAGTTATAAGCGAAGGCAGCCCGGCAAATTGGTTTAAATGAATATATAATAAACTTTTCTATGTTAATAATAGGCTGCTGTCCAGACAGCAACACTTGCTTCAGTTCCAGCTAACTTAAACCAACTTTAATGGCACCCAACTTAGTCTGTCATAGTTTGCAACTAGTTGGGATCGGAATCGGAATTGGGGGCAAATGGGCATCAAATGACGCAGCAACATTGTCAAAGCAATCGTAACAAATGAAGTCAACAGCAGCGACGACGGCGACATCAATGTCGATATCTTTCCTTTGCGCCCTTTTCTTTGGCCGTTCCCTGGGGTTTCTGTTTTGTTGGCCGTTTTATGCATGTTTTCTTTTGCAACGCCCACAGACATGTACATGGCATCGGGATTGCGCTTTTATACCCTGTAACTGAAGAGAGCGGTGCTAAAGGGTGGTACAGAAACGACTGTACTTAATGTAAGTTTAAATTTTTGGTTCATCTCTTGAAATTTGTTTTAAGGCAGTTTTAATATTGCTATTAAAGCTGATTATTGGATGATTTCTAGTCTAACACTCTCCACTAGAACACTTTTACTAGCTTTTTGCAGTTGATATTGCCACATTATTAATATGACGCGTATGAAGCGACTGCGTGGGCTCCCCTAACCCAACCAGGCATTGCTTTTCTACTGCTGCTGTGGCGCCGACATGTGAATTGGTGTCCGACTACGACGGGCGCTTTCAAAGCAAGGCTGTGGCTCCAGTTGCCTTCAAGTGGCCAGGCGGCATGTTCGCCTGCCATGTGAATTTATGGCAAACACGGAAATGCGACGCCTTCCACACCAGGCAGGCAGGCAGGCAGTGCATGCGCTGATTATGAAATGCGCCTCATTAAAAAAAAAAAAACGAAAAAATAAACAGAAAAGAAGAAAGTCCCAGCTGAACCCAAGCGAACCCAGGCAACCACATAGCCCACTGTCGATGCCAAGCTCTGACCTAATTCGATGCGGCGTTGGCGTCGCCTAAAAAAGTTTGTCGCATGATATTCATGCTGCGGTAAAAACATCATCAACACTCGCAATTTGGCCTTCCAATCTCCGAGTGGGCGACTGTCACACGCCTCACAAATATTTTGATATGCAGCTGCTGCTGCTGCTGTAGTTGCTGCTGCCGTTGGCCAAACCAAAAACACATACAAATTGGCAGCACAAAATTTTTGCCACAATATTTTTACAGCTGTGCCCGAGACACCAAATATTTGGTTGGCCCATATAATTGGCAGCCGTGCGCTATCAACTAATTTAGGCCTAAAGGGCGCATGTTTTCAGCATGGGACAAATGGTCTTTTTACCAACAATACAAAATCATCAGCATTAGCTTTAAATATCGACACTCTGGCAAAGCTAATCTAAGCTGTGGGTTAAACGCTTGCAGGCAATGACCCAATTCTGTCAGCAAAATATCAAAAGGCTCCACAGATACGAGAAGGCAGGCAAGCACACAACAAACATATACATATATGTATATACATATATATATATATATATGTATGTATATGTTTAAGTGAGTGTGCGGCAGCTACTTGCCAGTGGCAGGCAGCAGTCACAGGTCTAAGGGTTAAGGGTTAAGGGCCATGCACAGCACGTTGCCCACTCCCTTGGCTATTTAACACTTTCATATTTCGTCGTCAGGTTGTTTGCCGCCTCGGGACAGCCTTTTACTTTAGCCCACCTATACACATACCACACATATGTATATGTATGTATATAAATTTATAAAAATATATATATATAAATATATATATATATAAATATGTATATATATTATAGAGCGTAGTTCGCCGAGCGCGTTTACAAATTTTTGTCTGGCGGCGTCTGGCAAAGCCGCTGCCATATTTGTGACTCCCCCGGCGACCATTTCGGGCATGACAGCGGCACAGCTAGGGGTTTGCAATAGGGTACAACGGCAGTCGGAACAGAAGTGGAAGCAGAAACGGAAGAGTTGCCTTTGCTTATACCCTGCACACAATGAAAATTGCAAAAGAGGGGTACGTTCTAGTTGTTCTTGCGTATGTTAAACTCTGTAAAGTTTTTAAAGGCGCAGATATTTTAACAATGTTCACCTGTCAATAATCTTAGCATTTACTAAAGGTAAATTCTGCTACTAGAATTTGATATGTTACTCTGTGTTTATTTTTCTCGACATTCCTTAAGACATATCTTTTAATTGAATACAGGGTAACTGCTAGCATAGCATTCACTACTGGAAACTCTTACTTGTTTCGACTTGGAACGTGGCAAACAATTTATCAAACAAAATATGCACTTGAAATACACGTAACTACAAGTACAACATTGCGCCCAGCGCATTGCACGCTGAGTGCATTTTTATTCAATTTTTAGACTCGCTTCACCCACCCCGCAGCTCCCATGTTTTTTTTTCTCTGACAATTCTCTGGTGATAAAGTGCGCCAGTGAAATGAATTCGTAAGTGTCAGAAACTTGGAATGTGGCCCAGTTGCGTCAACGAATTTAGTGCCAGCGATATTTAAAGGGATTTCGTTAAAGCCATGAATTAGAGTATAAAATGTATTTCGATAAACCAAATTGAACCAGGTGCAAATCGTTTGGTTTGGTTAACCACCAAAAAGGGGTTTGCTTTTCCAAAAGATAAATATTCAATTTAAAGTTTTTTATTTGCATGAGGGAAAGTTTAGCTCGTACCTTTAGTTTAATTAATAAATTGTAGCATAAATTATATTTTATAGAATGCCATTAGTTGCAGTTTGTTGACACATTTTGGGGGCGAGTTGCGGAACGTGCAGCTTGTTGCAAAAATATTTTTTCATGTTTGCAACAAAAGCGTCAACTTTTAGCTCAACGCCAATTAAAAGTTAAATTATTCTAAGTATTTTGATTTTGTCAAATGGCCGCCTGACATGCAATGCGCCCCCTGGCGGCAGCCAACGGAACCAGCAGCAGCATAAAAAATGTTTATTTTGTTCCACATTGCGTATACTTATTTTTTAATGCGCGCTCATTGGGGCACGCTTAAAGTGACGCTCAATCCGCTGGATATATTTGTATCTTTAAGATACATACCGTGCGTTACACTCAATTTGCGTGGATGGTTGCACACATTAATCCTGCCCCGCAGACACAAACACACACACACACACACACACACCGTTTTATTGATTTCCGCTGCGCTAATGCAAACCAATAAATCTGCCGAATGAGTCGATTTGTAGGTTCGTCTCGCATGCGACTGGGAGTACCAACAATTTGGGCCTAATATCGAGCACAGCCCGCCCGGCAGTCGGGCAATAACAATGAACTGTTGCTATTGTTTGATATTACACTTAGAAAAAAAAAGAATATTTAAATTGACGCTAAAATATGATTAAGTATGTTTCGATTTGCATATGAATAAAGTAAGAGAGAATTTGAACTAAATCTAATTTTATCTTAACTAAAACTTTCTTACCATATCTAACATATTTCTAACTATGCCAAAGTTCGACACGAAATACAATGATTTATCTCTGAGTGTATTTTTTATGGCTCCCAATGCTGTTTGGGGGGAAAGGGCATGTTTGGTGGCTCTTGGGGCCTGATACTAAATGTAATTTGTCTCCATTTTTATCATTAAAATAACAATTAAAGCTTTTTGTGTATAGTGTCTGCGTGTGCAGCTTGTGAATGTGTGCAGCATTTGCGGTCTATATATCATTATGAGTGTGTGCGAGTGTGTGTGTGCGTGTGTGTTTGTGTGTATCGTTTGTTTTGCTAGTTTTATTGCTTGTAAACATTTATCCTTATTGTTAGCCATTTACACAGATACACACAGCCAGGGCAAATGACATGTTTGTGCATTTGTAAAGCGTGTTAAAACTTTACCAGCAGGCAAATTGTGTCACAGTCGCCATAGTCAATCAATACGTTACTTAATTCATGTGTTTATGGCGCCCTGAATTATGCTAATAGCATTAACGCTAATGAATTGCGCGAAGCGGACCGAGTGGGGAGTATAGCACAAGGGCCCCAAAAACTGAAACCTAATGACACCCCAGAGGCACATTTAATTACTGGGGCCCAACTAGCAACGTGAACAAGCCGAGTCGGGCAGGCCTCTTTCATAAGTTTGCATGTTCAAAATGCATAAAACTGTCTATGGTACATAAATATACATATGTGAACAAGCCGTATTGCCGTAGTGTGAGTTGGACATGCTTTCAGCAACATGAAAATGCTTTATAGCTATTAAAAACGACAGTACATAAATTGTAATCTCAACATATGAACAGAACAGAAAATTGAAAACAAAATATAAAGAAATACTATAATGAAGAGTAGAAAGAAAAAAGCTTGTTTTCAAGTTTTATATTATTTTTCATATCTATGCACAAAGAGACAAACAATTCAAAATACCCAATGACATGAGGCCAATCATGGCATGAGTTCCACAGACCGATTCCACCCAATTTGTGAGCCGACAATAAATCTGGAAAAGCCAGCGCAAAACTAATGGAAAAAGTTGTTGGCTACGAATAAATATTCAACTACTTCAACTCGTATTAAATATTTAACCAAACTTGTCATATATAGAGCTTGGTGAAATTGTGCAGAAAACGCTGTGTGGAATGTTTTTGTTTGTGTATTAGCTGCCATTTTGTGTGTGTAGCACAAAATGTCAATTTGTAGGTAAAGGCAATTGGAATTAAATGTCAAACAAAAACACACACAAAACTGGTTGATCATGGACGGTTAGGGGATAGACAGTCGGATATATGGAATAAACGCTAGACGACATTTAAATGCCGTAAATTTCCCATGTACTTACATATGCAAAAGTATTTGTGTAATGCCAACGATAAGCTCATGTATTGATCCACTCGTATCTGTGTGTGCTGTTGTGTGTGTGTGTGGAAGAGAAGAAGAAGGGGGAGGGTATTACTATTTACTATGCTATGTTGGTCCCCTGTGTGCCCTCTCTAGTGATTTTGGTAAACTTTTAGTGAGTCGCGCGACGCCATTTTGGAAAATTTTCATAGACCATTGGACAGAGTCTAAACAAATGAAGCACTAGTAGCTGTGTGTGTGTGTGTGAAGGTGTGTGTCTGTTGTATAAATACAAATGCGCTTCACTGCCAATAATGTGGACACTCGCAACAAAGCCAGGGGGCCAGGGGACACAGGGGGACAACGTGCTACTTGACAGCTGCAAACACGGCAACAATTGTATGTGAAATACTTTGCATAATTTGACTAACAATTAAGCTCAAGTGTACAGACAGAGAGCAGTACGTACACACACACACACACACCGTCGAATGCTGTTTAGTTTGCACACACACACACAGGGGCGACATCATCGAGCTGCGAGTTAATGAAGCGCTGCAAGTTTGTTAATTTGTGTTGCCTACTTTTGAGCGCAGGCAACTTTTCGTTTGGTAATTTGATAGCTCATTAAAAAGAGATGCATAAACATGAACAAACACTCACAAAAACGGGAAACTAAAACAAGTCAGATTATTGATAATTAAATAATTTGGCTGATTTATAGCAAATATTTACTTAATTCATTTACTTTATATGCTCCAAAATGTTTCTGTTAATAAGTTACATTTTTCATTAGAAAATACAATTACCCCATGTAGTGTACACAAATAGCCAGCCGGTTATATTTGTTTTATTAGTAAATTCCTTGTTTTGAAATGGTATTAAATATCTAAATATATTTCTTTTGCAGATTGCCGAGTTCGAGTGCAGGTCAGGAAAAAAAAAACAGGTAAATAACTTGTGCATTTAGTTCATCTTTTGCAGCAATAGCAAATATTGTTGAAATTGTTTTTCTAGTATATACATATTTTTTGAAAGATTTCATTTGTTTTTGGGCTTGCTGTCCAATATTTCTTTGACAAAACTCATATTACCCCGGTAGCCAGCATCCTGCAGCTTGCAGCAGGCTGCCTTGACCCCTGCTGGTTGCAATTTGCCAGCTTCGAATATGCATTTCATATTCAATAAATCACACTCAAATGAAGCCTTTTTGTTTTAACATATTTGCATAGTGAAATATTTGCTGGCTCTATGCAAGTAACTTGCTGCAAGTGCTGTTTGCCACTTGCCGCCTGCAGTTGCAATTGATTTTACAAATTGCAAATACATTTGCTGAACAAAGCAAACAGAGCACTAAATTGCTGTCTACCATGAAATCGGCATCAAAAGATTTTTCATAAATATTTTTCATATTTATTGATAAATATATATACATATATATTGATATATGTGCTACACAATTTGATGGCCACATGCGAAATTAATTGAAATTCAAAATTTCGTTTGATCATTTCAGATGACAAGTTCTTAAAAGCTTTACACAAATTGCCAGCTTTGTATAAGAAATTGTTGGCTATTAAAAAAATTGCTTTTTTACAAAAAATTTTTGTGTTTTACTTTTTCTGTTAATTAGCCAGCTTAGAAAGTAGCAGCAACAGCATGCCAATATCTGTGGGCGTGCCATTAGATTTTGTATGCCAATACAAGGCAACGTTTGCTTTGTAATGCAAATCGTACGCAAATGTTGCTGCCAAAGCAAAAATATGAAATGAAGTCATCCCCGGCCAGACTTTAACTCCAACGCCCACTTTGCCACAGACTCTCCAGCTGGCAGCGTGACTTTGAGAGGGTTTGGGCAACATGCACAGAGAAAAGGGGTTATGCAAAGTCAAGCAACCTGAAAAAGACACATTTGTGATGCAAATTTGTGAGACTCTCGAGGATGGCACCCGGCTTTCTATGGCAACGTGTAAATCAGGCTAAGTACGTGGCCTTTTTTGGTCTTTTAGCTGCCATGGCAGTGCTTTGTAGTTGCGCCCTTGCCGTTGCCTCCTGCTGCTGCCGCTGATGTTGTTGTTGGCCAAGCCAAAACAAAAATAAAAAATAAAACAAAAAGAAGAAGAAGAAATATGCAACAATTTTTGCCTTCGCACCGCTGTTTGCCCAACTTTGCAAACGGGTTTTTAATATGTGCCTTGGCAAGCAGGTGAATCGCACTGAAAGCTTGTTTACACGGCGCAAACATTTGGCCGACATATGCTCGGCGAATCGCTTGGAATAATTACATATGCATGACATGACAGTCAAAGCCAAAGCGTGGGCGTTACCAATATCCACCAAATATTTATGTATGTGTGTGTATTTAGTACATACATATAGTATGTAGTGTACACGGCCAGCAATTTTGCGAGCTATTGGAATTGCGCATACGCCCCCGTCTACAGCCCGCCCCGGGCGCTTACTGTCCAGCCAATTGTTGTTTTAAATTAATTAATTTCGTTTTCATTAGCGGCTGCAATAATAACAACAGCAACAACAACAAAAACAACAACTGTAGTGTAAGAGAAAAGCTTTTGTTTTTAATTTTATGTTTTCAATTGCCATTATTTTTACGCTATTTGGCAATTTGAAGCCGTTGTTCCATTTAAAGCGATTTTCGCACCACTAATTATTATTTAAATTTTGATATGCAATGCAGCGACCGACAAATGGGATTATTTTAATAAATAAATGCATGTGGAAAATCAAGAAGTTAGCAATACACATAAAAAACATTGCGCCCAATTAACGGCTTACAATGGCGCCATATTTATGTAACAGCCGTAGAGTAATTAAACTTGTTCAATTCGTTTGTTACATTCAAACTTTTAATGGAGTATATTAACAACTAATAAAAAATTTGTTATTTTATTTAAATGATAGCTGTTTATATGTTGAGAATTTTAACTTCATATTTTTTTTAAATTTATTAATTGTAATTTTGATCTTTTATCTGTTAACAATTTTTCTTTAATCTAGTCAGACTTGAATTTCGTTTATTGAACAAGAGTAAATTTGCTTCGGTCTAATGGAAACAAAATAAAACTCGGCCATTTTTTGCTGCGCCCAGTCAATTGCAATTATTTTTTATCTCTTTTCCAATTGGCGCTGTCTGCCTCGCATTGTTTATAAACTCATTTCGCATTGTAATCCGCCCAATTGGCAAAGCGCCCTCATGCGTGCCTAGTGGGTGTAAAGAGTACTCCAGCACCACACACCCCTCGTTCAGTTTGTGCTAGCATTACAATGTAATTACAGTAAATGCAACTTTGTCTGTGGTGCAGCAAAACTGTATGAAAATTACGTTGAAATTTGGGTGAGGCGAAGCGGGGGGAAACTCCTGCTGCTGTTGTTGCTGCGTTTGCACAAAATTTCCACGAGCTTTTCCTCAATTTACGCATCAGTCGCTGAGCGCTGGCAACGTTAGTTTCGTTAGCTGAATTTTTATTTTATTTTTTTGTTAAAGCGCCAAACAACAAAGTGAAATTTTAATGCAAACTAATGCAAAATCTTTCGATATAAAACAGAGCAGCAACAAAAAAAAAAAAACAAAAAAAAAAAAAAAAAAAAAAAAAAAAAAGAAAAAAAGAAAACAGGCCGCGCGCGGCAAACAACAAAATAAATTGAAAAGCAAAATGCAAAGTGCGCGACTCGCGTTCGCATCCTGTTCGCATTCTGAGCCCCCGCACAGGACCGCGCACGTCCTTGGCGCAGCAAGACAAATGAGTCTGCATCAATCTTAATTAATTATTTAAACGCAGCGGGCATGGAAATGGCTGCTACGGCATTAAAGTAGTGTATACGCCTCGGCAGCCAGCCAGTCAGCCAGCACGCCAACTCTTGGCTCTGACTCTGACTTGGTAGCTGGTTGTGAAGCCGCGGCTTTTGACTGCCGCCTTTTGCTGTTGCTGTTTTCCATTTGGTGTTTGTGCTGTGCTTTTGTGTTGCGCGTAATTAAAACGAAAGCCTTTTGATATTTAAATTATTTTTCATAAATTGCATTGCAGCAGCTAACGCAACAGCAAAAAGCAAACGCGACAGCACCAGGAGCAACAGGAAGCCAACTGACAACAACGATCGTGAAATACTCTAACTAACAATATGAAGTATAAAGAAAAACATGTATCTTTAGCTTTATACAACTTTTTATTTTTAGACTAGTTGTAATCCCGTGTAATATTGTTGTTGAGAAACCAATGTGAAACAACTTTTATTCTTAAGTTGCTCGACAGGTTATGATATCAACGAAAGGTTCATTCCAAGTTAAGGTATCAAAATCCCTGTCACTCTGTTGGCTTTGCTCTGTCGCGCTGTTTGCTCCATTTTAATTCGACAGCGCGGTCTCAGGACCAACATTAGTTTAATTTGCTGCGGCTTGCGTTTAAATTAACTTCCCCCTGCAAAGCAAATGCTGAGGTCAGCGGCGCACACATGAGGCCGCCACATGAGGCAAGTGTCAATCAGTGGCAGTTGGGCGTTTAGCCCCCACCAGTCAAGGTAAACTGTCACAAAAATGCACAACAACATAAAAGCATAAGAACCTCCAACCCACGCAGTATTTTCTTGCTGCCTGCCGCTGCTTAGTAATTATGATTAATCTCATTTAAATTAAATGGCTTAATTGTGTGGCGCGCGTCTTGTCATTAAATGATTTTTATCAGGGCGCCACAAAATATAATTTACCAGGGACTCTGACAGCTGGTGTGGGTGGCCTTTGTCTAGTCAGATTTAAGTTCCGGCGCCACCTGCGCTCATTTACACTTTTTCGCTCACTAATGAATAGAGTTGTTCTCCTTGCGTCCGTCTAGTCTGCAACAGTTGCTGCGATTTCAGCTCAATGTAAGACAAAATGACATTTGTAGCGATTTAATTCATGCTTTTAGCGCTTAATCCTTTAATCACTGGTCACCAAAACGGACTGTGAGCATGGCTCCCGGTTAGCTTGGCTGTTGTTTTTAATACTCTGTAGGCGTTGGTTAAGGCTCTGTTGTCGCATGGAATGCCTGCGCTCAAATTTTTGAACAGCATCAAAAGCTGAATCAGTTAATATACAAATTTTGATATAAGTATTATGATATTAGAAAAAGGTATCAATTATGTGCTACGACAGTGGCAATAGGGTATCTAGCATTTATGCTGCCGGCCGACTAAATTCTTGCTGGTTCTAGTTTTTGTTGCTGCAACATATAAAGCCGCATTCATCGCATGTTGGCACGCCGCTTGCGAATAAGTAAATCCGATTTGAAGTACGCGCATTTTACACTAAAACGTGCATTGTCATTGGGCAAGCTGCAGTTGTTGTTGTTGCTGCTGCTGCTACTGCTGGTGGTGCTGGTATGGTGAAATGAAGCCATTAGCATGGCAAATATTATTTTATCAGAATTAAAATGCAAAACTTTGCGGTGCGTCACGTAGCCGACGAGTTGCACGCTTGCCAAATCTGTTGCATATTTTCAGGGGCAACCGCTGCTCTTTGGCCTGTTAATACAGCAATTTGCTTATGCATACATTAAATGTGTCACGCCGCCTCGTTTTTATGCGCTTAATTTAATGCAATTGTTGGCATATGCCAAAAAACGTAAAACAAAAAACACACACAAATTGGAATCGCTGAACATGTCAAAAAAGTGGCTGCCAAAAATAAACGCTGCCAGAAATAAACAGTAATTTATTCGAAGGGCGAACACTCTTCGAGTTAAAGGTTACTTTTACTTAAGGGCAATGAACGACGCTTAGAATCAAAAGAGATTTGTGCTTTATATTCGTTACTATGATACCAATGACTAACTTGAACAACTTGACTAACTGGACAAAGAAAGATTGAGAGAGAAATGATTTGTTATCAATAATCAATTATGGTAAGCTAGGTTAACAGACTAGTGTCAATTTTCAATCAGAGCAGTTTGCATGCATAAATCATATCAATGAATTATTAAATTCAACTTGTTACTTTATCACAAAATGTTTTTTATAGTTTGGCGAGTTATGCAGAAACTTGGCAATAATATGCTTGAACACATTGCCATATTTCTATTATGATTACCGTACATAATGAATTGTTAGTCTGGCTGCCTACTGCCGTCTAGACCCATTGATGATGTTGTCTGAGCTGCAGAGCCACTCTAGCCGCATTTACACACAATACACACACACAACACAAACACATACATAAACAGAGTTCTCGGTAAAATTTATGACGCGACGCAAATCTGCTCGAAATACTCGTAATTGCACAATGCGACCAACGGCTACTGGGTGCTCTATGGCTCTATGGCTCTATGGCTCGATGGGTCTATGGATTGGGCCGCAACCACTTGGCTGGTCCGACCGACAAAAGTGGATAATATGTGGATATTTTTGGTCACGTTTGAATTTATTTGATTGCTAGCACTTTTAGCATTGTTGTAGCTGACGTTTTATTTAATGCCCTGCCAACAGCAGCAGCAGTTACAGCAGCGACAACAAGGACAACACCAACTGTGGCCAGTCGCCAGTTGCCAATGGCAGGTTAAGGGGGGAGATGAGCTGCATGGAAATTGCTCAGGAAACGTACAATTTATTTTAGTTCATTTCTTTTCGCCACCATTTGGCGGCCCGCCCACAATTGATGTTGATGTTGCCTACTTTCGATTTTGGCATGTCGCGCCGCTCACGTTTCCCAATTGTCCGCGTCCGTGTCCGCGTCCGTGTCCGCGTCCGTGTCCGTGTCCGTGTCCATGTTTAAGTCCACTTCGCTGCTCGTGTGTTTTGTTTGCCTTGGCTGCCATTTGGCGGTCGTCGTCCTCGGCATAATTTGAACAGTCAAAAAAGCAAAAAAAAAACCAAAAAAACAAAATAGTAAAAAAGAAAACAAGAGAATAGAACACGCAGACAAACACAAGTTGCCAAGTTATCAGCCAGACGGATCCACCTGGCAAAGGGAAAGCTAAAGCCAAACAAGCCATTTGATGTTTTCATTTGGTTGGCCCCCATCAACTTTGTGGTCGCTCAACGACCAACGACCCCCCACTGTGCCGCCGACTGCGACCCTTTTGTTTTTACCAAATAGCTGCCAAACGACCAGAAACAGAAACTCTGGGTGCAGTGAAGCACACCGAAGCGCATGTGCTCTATGAACTGATTGAAGTTGTCGCAAAACTCTCTTAGTTGGTCATGTTTCAAAAGGAAGCTTATGAGATTAACTTAAAAGGAAACAAGAATTCTTCACTTGAAGAACAAATCGATTGCTGTAGTTAGATTAAATACAAACTTTCGTTGCAATTAGATTCCTTAAAGTAATACTTTTTTTTTAATATTTTGTATTCTCGACTTCTGATGAAAATACTCCATTTTTCTTAAGTTTACATACTAAACAATAATAAATAGCCTTAACAGTCATTTTAATTTACATTGGAACTGCTTTTTAAGTAAGTAAGCACGTTTATAGCAAAAGCACTTGTGAAATCAAAGTATCTTTTCATTTCTCCAGGGTATGCTAGGTGGATATTATTATATTTGCTAATATTTCCGACTGGTCTCAGTCTTTTACGCTTACTTATATATATATATATGTATATATATGAATTTATATATATATCTTTTTGGGGGACGCCATTCGTGACAAAACCAAATAAATTGCAGCGTTATTTGCATAAAAATGCGGAACGTCGTAGTGCGAGTGACAATGAAATTTAAATATTTATGCTATACGCTTAATATTATTAGAGAGTTTGCTCAAAACTTTGGGGACTCCTTGGAGTTTTTGCCTGACGGCAGTTTGAGTTGCCCCCCTCTGAAAAAACTTATATTAAAACATATTTTACGGATTTTTGGTGTTGTGGGTGACGGGCTGTCGTTGTTGCAGTTGTTGCTGTAGTTGTTGTTCTTGTCTGCCTGGCTTTTGACAATGGCATGAAACAAGCATAAAAATACCAAGAAATTGAGTCATAATTTGGCCAAGGGAATGTGTGTTGCAAATGCAACTTTAAACCGAATTGAGTGCGACGTGTACGTTTAATGAGCAGCAGCAGTAGCAACGGTAGCGAAAATGAAAGCAAAAAAATTGACACGCAACTAGGACGAACACAGGGTCCACACACACAGGACAGGACAGGACAGGACGCGGCAGGAGCAACAACTAAGCGCATAAAAGTCAAAGCGTCAAAGCAATGAATCAGCCCAACCAGACCAGCTAGCTAGCTATGGCCCACTTGGCCCCTGCAAACAAATTCAAGTTGAAGTGAACTCGACTTCAAGTTGACTTTTGACCGTCAAACAAGCGCTGAAACTACGGCGGAGACCACGCTCTATCGGCGGCAACAGGAAAAGCGGAAAAGTGGAAAGTGTGCAAAGTGCATGCAAGCGAAAGTCGAGTTGCAAGACGCCAACTGACCTACACTTTGATACCTAAGCCCTCAACTCTGACCCCGTCCCAACGCACACGCACACACACACATATACATACACACACACACAAAAGCGACCGCGTCATTTTAGTTTAGTTTAGCAAAAGTTTCGAAAAGTATTTTGCACGGTTTGCCAGGCGAACGAATCTGAAAACTGCAAACTGATAGCAGCCGGTTAATAAATGAACTATGCGCCATTCGAAAGTGGGCGTGGCAGACGCACACACACACATACACACGCATACAGTGTAGAAAAAGTAAGTCGAAATGAAATGGAATCTGTGGGTTGTCTATGATTGCCCTGGGTTAGATTGGTCTGGTCTGGTTGGGAAACTGGCAAAGTGAACGCTTGAAAGATGTTTGCATTCTGATGAAGGTGAAGAGAACAGAACTAGGCGAAAAAATACAGAAATGGCAGAAAAAGATTGAGGATAGATTTGTGTAGCAACTGCTTCAAATGGAGACTTGTCTCATATGCCCTTAAAATGTTCATCAATTAATTTTTGGTTTCTAATTGCTTGCAATTGCCAAGGATTTTGCACCAAAAAAAAAAAACTGTTAAAGGCTGCTCAAGCATGGAACAACAGAAATCAATCCAATTTCCGTTCTATTGCGTAAGTGTTGATTTTCGGCCAGTTGATTAAATTGTTTCAAATATGAGTTTAAAAAAATGGATATTCAGAAGAAACCTTAAGAGCTTACAAATTTAATGCTTAAGGGCAGGCCATAGTTTTTGGGTAAATTGATATTTTCATAATGTGTGAAAGTCTGGGAAACCTCGCTTGTTTCGCTTATTTGCCAAATGTAACAATTATAGGCAGCGTAATAAAATCTAAGCTCTTTTCACCAAATGAAATTGTGGGCATTTAAAGTTTTAATTTCAACTCAATTCACACCTTGCGTTCATATTTCTGTGGTCGCTTCACAAACCCAAAACATGTGCCACTTTTGTGGTTGGGTTCTATTGCTGATGGTTTCCAGGCGCAACCGCATTTATGACTGCTGCTCAATAAATTTAATAAACAGAAAGAGTTAAAGAAAAACACACTGCTCATATGTAATTATGTTTATATCAATTAATTCTGATCACATGAAATATTTACACTATGAAAATATTAAACATTTATATTAAATAACAGAATTTTTTTTAAACTAGCTGTTAATGTACTTCGTCATCAAGTATTTTTTTAGTTCTTGTGTTTTTGCTGACTAGATTTCATAATTAACATGAAAATAAATAGCTATTTAATGGTTTAAATAACTGCCTGTAATTAAAAACAAAAACAAACAGAGACCACAAAAAAATATGTATGAAAACCGTTTAGGAAAAGGAAAAAATTTATAAAAGCAAAAGGTTGGTGCTGCAGCTGCAAAATAGCTGCCTGAACTTTGAGAGGGCAAAACATTTACATTCAAAATCGCACACACACACATACACACACACACCCAGTACCCAAATGCAAGCCGCAAAAGTCACTCACACAACATAAAAATGCTTTTAAAATGTCAAAGCGCGTAAAAGAAAGCCAAAAGTGCGACAGAGACAGGCTAAAGGGGGGGGCACTAACGTCAGGCAAAGGATTGATGGCAGCGCTTAAATAAGCCACGTTTGAGGGCAAAGTTCACATTGCGTATACGCTGCGTGGGCCGCATGGGCTCAAAGTCAAACACGAAACGCGCTTCAGAACAGAGCGCCTAATCAAAAATGCTTTGCGTGCCGTTTGAAGCTGCATACAACACAGTCCAATAAGCACGCACGCACACACGCACACACACACACACACACACACACACACACACATGCATTCGCACAAAGAGTTGGGTGTGTATCTAGAATTCGCGGCTTTGTGCTTGGCTTTAACTGCGTTTTATTCGCCATGTTTCCCTTTTTATGCTTAGCTCATGATGATTTAACTACTCTATTGATGAACTCAGAGTTAAGACTCCGCTGAGTTAAACAAAGTTTCAGCTGAAGCTCGTGCAGTTTATGACTTTGGCAAAGAAGAAGAAAAGATTTCTTGCTTAACGCTCAACAGTTTGCCTGTCACAAAAACGCGCAAAAAATTATTTATACAATGTGAACGCCGCGGAACGCCGTTGCTGCCATCAACTCATCAACCCATTATTTTAACACTCCCCGGGCTCCCCTTTCAACCGCTTGGTCGTGAATAATTTGGGTCACTTGGCGGCAGTTAGTCAGTCAGCTGCATTGTTGCTGCTGCCGCTGCTGCTGCTGGAACTGCTGGAACTGCTGCTGGAGCTGCTGCTGCGGTCGCGTTTTTCATTGTCGGCATGCGGCAATGGCATTTTTCAAGAGGCGTCCCTGCTTAAACGCCTTTAAACCGAAAGACGACATAATTAATTAAGCAAGTCGGCCTGACTGATGTCCCAGCGTTCGCATTGTTATGCGTGCCGCGAAAGGGTCGCAAATTTAGTGGGGCGCCTCTTCAAAATGCTTGCAAATGGTCAGTGTCGCAGTTGGCCCATACACTGAACGAAAAGAGCTGTTCGAAAGACTGGGAAAGAAATGAAAGTGCAACATTCGAAAGATTTCGACATTAAAAGGTTGCATTGCTATGTATTTTAGAAGACATAAACTTAACCTAAGTTTTAATATGCTGATAATATTTATATTTAAGTAAACAACAACACTATTGCCAAGTTCTCCAAGTGTAGACTGACCCCAATGAATGAATGACCCGCGTGGCTCATTTGCCGTCGAGCACTCCATAGCACTGAAATTTATGCGGCCCAACTGGAGGCGGCTTATGGCTCAGGCTCCCCTCGCAGCTGCCCTCGAGTGCCAGTCCTGCTGCCAGTGTGTGTAATAATTTAATAAAACGCTCTAACAGCAGCACTGGATGTAAATGTGAAAAGTTTTCAAATGTTTGCCCAGCCAAGGGGCAAAAAAAAAAAACCAAATAAAAAAAAAAAATAGGGGAACTGCAGCTCCAAAAAAGCCAGTCCGGAAGTGCTTCCAGCTCTCGCTGTGATTGCCAACATGTTGTTCCTCTTCATTTCTATACATGTCAGAACGTGTGAGTGTGTGTGTGTCTGTAAGTGTTACTCTTGTTGTGTGTTAATTTTTAAAAACTGCCCAACAGCCAAAAGCTGAAAACTTTGCACTGCAAATGAAATAACACAAAAGCCATTGCTGTGATTACTTTGCCCTTTTCCCTGTCGGAGAGCTGAAAGCTGAAAGCGCCCCAAAATTTCGAGCTGCCAGCGATTGTACAAAATATCTGGACACAAACTGTTGCAATTTTAATGCATTTCTCGGCTACTTAGCTTTTATGCTGCGGGTGCAATGAACTCAACACAAAACATCTAAAATACCTGATTCATAAAGTATTTGTGCCTAGAGATGCACAAACTTTATTATGTTTAAATCATATTTTTCGACTTAAAACTTTTAAATGCTTTTTACACAGTTCGAAATTTGAATAGCGAACCTGATAATTAGGTATGTCCACTTTTAAAGAGGGAGAGATTAATATTAAAACAAATTTAATCATAACAGACTTTCCCTTAAGTTTTGCAAATTGTGTGCTCAGGCAGTTGGCTGTAAGTGACAAAGGCAATCAGGCACTGAGGTTGCTGCTGCCACTTTGTGTGGCGCCTTTTGTTTATTGGCTGTCACCGCAACCTCATCTTAAAATGTCAGGCCAACTGTTAACATAACAGTCAATAAGAAGTTTAATTGTATTTATTTAATTCATGCCCATTTCCCTGGCCGCTCCTGTTGTTGCTGTCAGCAGCAATTTGAGTATTCCCAAGTGTTGCTGCTGTTGCCTGTTGGCCAGTTGGTCAATGCGATTACGAGGCTGTTTGCATTGATTGCACTGACAGCGCTTGTCACGGCCTCGCCCTCTTTGATTTTAACGATTCTCGATGTTCGGTTCGGTTCGGTTTTATGTATGTATGTATATAATTTTTTGTATTTTGAGTTGATAATGTGCTGACAGCCCCGAGAGTGGAGAGTACAACTCGTACTGTGATATGCTTAAGTGCAAATTAATTGCATAAATTAAGTAGGCAAAAAGGCCGCAGCGCATGCGGCGTATTCGTAATGTAATGCCTTATGCAGCTGGCTGCCAACTTGTAAACGTGCAAATAATTATACAAATAATTGAAAAGGGATATCTTGAAAGGCAACGCAAATGCCAAACAAGCTATCAAAAGCAGCAGCAGCAGCAGCAGCAGCAGGTCAAGCCGTTCAGCCTGTCCAGGCTAAAATGTCTTGAGCTAAATGCTAATGCTCGCCACTTTGGGCCCTTTTGCAGTCTGCTGTCAGTCCTTCTTAGTCCTTGCTAGCGTTGTTGCCTTTTTAATTATAATACAACAACAGGTCGCGATGGGCAGCCGTCAAGGATCTGCTCTGGCAGCCTCTTTATGCAGTTGCTCCATTTTTTCTTCTTACTTTTCTTTTGTTCATTGTTTTTGTTGTTGGCTCACACCTCTTTGATTTCTTCGTCGAAACAATTCATTTTACCGTGTGATCTCTCGTTGGCTAGCTGTCTGCTAAGGTTGCGGCAAAGTTTAAAGTGAAACCGGCTTTTAAGTTGCCTTTCGCCTGACTTTTATCCTTGCTTTTACCTTTAGCCGCGTCACGCGGTGCTCAACGCTCGCCTCGCCTTTTAATGGCTGCTTTAGGTTCTGTAAGCCAATTAGTTCTTAATTTGCAATTTGTTTTGCTGCAGTTACCGAAAAAGCAGCGAGACAGAGAAAGAAAACCGCCCACGCCAAAAGGAGTTAAAGGCAAAGCCAACGAGCAAACGAGCATATTTAAAAAGTTTTCCCTCAAACTTTGCTACACTTCTTTTTTCCATTGTTGTTTTATTTTATTTTATTTTTTATTTTTTGCCTTTTCTCTCTGTTTTAATGCGAAACTTTTAACTGAATTAATTCCTTTGGGCTGGGCTGCTGCTTATCTATAGCGAAAAAAAAACCAAAACAAATAAAAGTGGGCAGCGAGCCGTTTCGTTTAATCTTTTCAATTTTTTTGTTTTAACCCTCCCTCCCTCCGGCCCCGCGCCACCCTTGTGCACCCTGATTGTGCAACATGATAAATATATATATTCAATACATATATTATTTGTTTGTTTTGGAAAATGTTTTGTATGTGCGGTGAAAATGGGCGGCTTGCAAATGTCATAAATCATGCACAGAAATACGCCGCGTATACGCAATAAAATAGAAAATTAATATTTCAGTGGGTTTTCACGCTTGCATAAGAAAGCAAAGAAAGAAGGGGGTTACACGAACACAAATACCTGCCATAAAAGTAAATGTCATAAAACCGACGTGTGGAATGTTTTACAAAAGCACAGAAGAAGACGATTATGAAGATCAGGATGAGGTGCCGTGGCGGGCGGGACAAGCGACCGATTGTGTGGCATCAGTGCGTCTCAAGTTTATCAGAGCGCCATGGTAAATGTCAGTGTAAGTGAAATATTTCCAAACAAATAAAAGGAAAATGCGCCACAAAACGCAAAAAAAGGGAAGGCAAACACAAAGGCAAAAGTGAAATAAAGCACTACAACAACAACAACAACAACAACAGCGAAGGTAACATGACATAAACATGACATTTGACTTTTGTTTTGCGCCCAGCCGGCTGCTGTTGCTGCTGCTGCTGCTGTTGCTGTTGCCTTCGCCTTGACTTGGATAGCTGTGACAGGCCACGGGAGCGGGCTCCGTGTGGCACGTGACTGGCCGCGCTAAAAGCTGTGCAAATTATATGCACCTTTGTCAAGAAATTATAAGCCCGTCACCGCCAACTTGGCACGCAAGTCAAAAATGCACGAAACGCTTGCTCTGACTTTTAATCAGGGTATATGTGTACAATTGCTTAGATTGTGGTCGCAATTAACTTGCCATTTTAATCTCAATTAATAACCCAAACATTAAATGCATTTAATATACCATAAATAACAATAATAATAATATTTTACAATTTATTCTTCTTGTTTATTCAACTGATTATTAAATAAATAATAATGTTCCAATTAGCCTCAATCGACTGCATAATACTCTATTTACAAACAGGTCGCTTTGAGTTTCTGAAGTTAACACTCACTTATTTGATTGTTAGAAATATATATGTATATATATATATTTCTAATGAATGCATGCCAAAGTAAAGTAATCCTATATTATGGAAATATATAGTTAAGCTGAGGCTAACACAAAGCGGTATTTACGATGTCTGCCCTTACTCCAGAGTATATAGAAATAAAAATAAATAAATAAGCCATGGGTAATTTGGCAAATTGTTTGAGCAAAAATAAAATGTTATGGCCGCGACATGTGGGCCTCAAAATTTATGTGCTCGACAACAGGCCCCTCGAGTGACTCAGTCTGGGGTAAATCTGAGGAAATGATCCGCTTGCCAATATGGCTAAACTTTACAATAAACGCAAACAAGAAAAAACAAAACAAAAAAAAACAAAGAATCCAATCAAATGGCCAAGTTGAAGTCCTCAAAACCAATGCCCATTCAACTTGAATGCATTTCGATAAGCAACAAAAACCGCACGCTGATTTCCGACTTGCTGCCCGCTGCCCACTTTGCCCACTTTGCTCTCTGAATCTGTCGACATTTGGCAATCGACAGTTGCCATAATAATTTGCCACATCATTAACAGCTCAGTGCATAAAAAGCGATGGCGAGTGGCGGATGGCGATGCCAATGGAAATGGCGGGGAAATCCCAGTGGACTGGGCCAAGATCAAAGTGGGCAGCGACTTTATTAAGTCCAGACAGTCAGAGAAGTCGGCAAAGTAAGTAAGTTTTATACATATTTGAGTACAAATTAAAAGGGCGTTAAATGCGCAGAGAGAGGGGGGAGGGGGGCTTGAAGCCAAGAAAGTTAGTGAAAAGTGAAAGTCGTTGGGCGGCTTGGAGGACGCTTAAGACATTAGCATTTTTAATTTCCAATAAAAATGCAAAAAATAGCCGCACAAGTAGGCGATAAAAAATTAATAAAGCTGCGATTATACAGACTACAGACTACGGAGTAAGCGAGATAAGAGCAACGAGTGTGTGCGAGAGAGGAAGAGAGAGAGAGATAGAGCGAGATGGACTATTAAACGACCAAGCCATGGCTCAGTGTCAGTCTAGGGGCGTGGCCCCGCGCAAGGCAAGTCGAGTGAGCGAGCTGTGAAAATAATTTGAAATTCAATTTTCGACAATGGCACACAAAGGAATCGCATAGCGATTGAGAGGATGAGAAACAAGCCGGGCCGCCACGGCTCGTTAGAAAGTGGCAACCAGGCGAGGCACCTGTGGCAATAGCCAAGTCCTGGGCCAGGACCAGTTTGCCAGTTTGCCAGTGCTAGCATTTTTGTGAGCGCTTGTTGAATGGCCAACAATTGCAATGCCCGCGGCATGAAGGCCCAATCCACCATGCCTGGTAGATGGGGCGAAGAACACGTTTGATTGATCGACTACCATATACCCTAAGCCTAACTGTTGAGACGAAATTGCTTAGTATCCTGATTAAGCAAAGATGCGATGCTGAAATTGCCTTCTTTTGTCTGCTACATACATTTGCACAAGTTGGGTCTACCCTTTTTAGGCATAATCAACTGATGCGGGGTATTAAAAAGTGGGTAAAGTGGGCAAAGCCAGCGCATTCACTTGTAACATGGCACGGAAAATTTACGATTTTATTACTCAATAAATGCAAAAAACTCGCCACTCGTAAAAACGTTGCCTGCTGCACTTCCGGCCAAAGGGCGCAGGATAGCAAGCGAGGGGGGGGGGGGGGGCGATGCAGGGTTACCTTTGGCGCTATCTTAAAGTTGCGTTTCTACGAATTTAATTCGCAAAGATACTCAAGGCTCTCAAAGCGCCCCGCGGCCCCTTTCCCCGCGCTGCTCACCCTTTGCCCAGCGTTACGCTGGGTTTAATGTTGGCAGGTGAAAATTTCGAAATCCCCGTTGGGTTACCGAGCGAACCGTCACTTTACTTGTTCTTGGTCATGCATAATTTAAAATTAATTTCAGTTTGGGGTTGATGGGGGCAGCTGCTGCTGCTGCTGAGCGAAACAATAGAGCAGCGTTGTGAAATATTATATACATACATATATATTTGGCCAACAAAACGTTGCCATTGTGCGTTATTAATAGGCACAAATAGAAAATTTTATGGCCAAAACACGGCAACATTAATGCCGCATTCTAAGCAGAAGTGCGGAGTGTGGAGAAGCCCGTTTGATTTTTGATTTCGCTATCATTTGTTGGTATGTAAACTCGGCATGGCGTTTGAGGCCATTCATCAAATGCCAAGTGCCAAATACCGAAATGCCAAAGGTCGCAGGTCGCAGGTCACAGGTCGCATTATTAAAGCTGCCAGTTAACCCCAACTTCTTAGGTGCATATATAAAGCCAAATATTTGCGCAAGAAAAGCCACCTGCTGGTAGGAAGGAGCAGCTCCTTTTGCCTTTGCCCTGGTCTTTGCCATCCTTTCTCTCTGTTTGCCTTGGCAACACATACACACACATATGCAGGAAATAATTATGAAGTTTGCCCAAAAAGTTTGCTCGAAAAATTGCAGTTGGAGCCAGTCTTGACTCGAGTTGGGAAGCTGCAGCTCGTAAGTTTTGGGTAGATTTTTTTTTGGCTCCAATGCCAATGAAATTTTACGACTGGTTGGCAAAGAAACGCAACTGTAAAACGATCCCGGGCCCAGAAATTCAAATGCCGACAGTGTCAGGACTTTTAATTGCAACAAAATAATTATGGCGCCCCCTGGCAAATTCGCAAATTGCAAATTGCGCACTGCGAATCGCAAATGGCAAATGGCAAAGTCTGCGATGCTAAACAGACGCTCGATGCTGCACTTAAAAACTTGCTACGCAAAATTAAAAGCAAATAAAACAATAGAACTATAACAAAAGCCGGCAAAGGCAAGAAAAACGGCTAAGCAGAAAGCCAATACAAGCGCAACGACTTTGCAATACCCTTCAAATTGCATTTACACCACAGACTCAGCTGAAAAAGCTTCAAAATGTATTTCAAACAGCTTTCAATTAATCCACGTTTTTGCTCAATAAGTTCTCTGACTGCCCAAAACTCATTAAAACGTTACTTAAGCCAAGTTTTAAGCAGCTCATGAAATAGGTCAAAGGCTTAGAAAAATGCATTCATAATCACAATAGCTGACTTATATCAACCAATTTTTGTGCAGATTTTATACTACGCAACAACTCCGCATCGACTGCCTAATACCCTTTAAATACGTTCAGCATCATTCTCGAGCAGCTTTCAAAGTTTCCCCAAATTGTTGCGTAAAAGTCATCAAAACTTAGCAGATTTGCCAAACAACTTAAAAAGTAGCCGAAAAGTTGCAAGTGTTGCATTAGTTTTTGGCAGGCTACCCTATACGCGCTGGCCATGCAGGGTATGCGCACTGGGGACGCCAAACAATGGACGCCCAAAAGTGGCAAAAAGGGTCCGCAATCGATAGTTGGTTGGCCTTTGTGTGTTTTAGCACAAGCGAAGCCAAGCCAAGCCATTTGCCAACAGCTTGGCGGGATCTTAAAGCAAACTCAAGGCCGGGCAATTTATTGGCCAAGAGTGTGGGACCAAGTTGCCGACGATAGTCGACTGGCTCAAATGTTGCGTACGAAAATTTAGTAATTTTTAGTGCGCATTTGGGGCCATTGCGGAGGCCGAACGGACGGACGGGTCGAACAGGGGCCAAACCATTTTGCAGTTAGTTTGCTTTAGGTTTTTACAGTTGTTGCTTATTTTATGCTCTGCCTGCGTTATAGTTTTCTTTCTTTTTTCTCGTTTTTTTTTTTTTTTTTTTTTGTTTTTTTTCTTTTTTTGTTTTTGCCTTTGCTGACATTTTACATTTTACTGCAATACCTCAGCCTCTTTTCCCTGTGTTTTCCCTGCCTCTGCCGCTGGTCCCTTGCGAAAACTGTGCCATGATTTAATTTCACACAATTTGTTGGACAGCGCTTGCTGCAAACTTAGCTACCCTATCAGATTTGATGGCTACGTGAAGTAGGCCAAATGACTCACAACAATGTTGTTCAGGTGTTCATACGAATAAAGACTGTACTCTAAAGATTGCGTGATTACGTTCAGAATGTGACTGCATTTTAAGTGCAAGTTAAACTTAAGATTGCAGGAACAGAAAACAATTTCAATTAAATCACTTTTAAAATTACTTTCTTTAAGATAAAATAATTAGAATTTTATTCAAATTTAAATGAAAAAATCATCTCAACTATTAAATATATAATCAACTAACTCTTAATTTAAGTACGAATTTTTTCTATTTCATCAAACAAATTCTTTCTAAATTGATTCCCTCTTTAAAAACTTTAAATTTTAAACCGCAAGCGCATAAAAAATGATTGCTGACCATTCGTATAAATAAAGGTTTATATACATATATATATATATATATCTATATATATAGAAACGTACGTATTTAAATAGAGCACCATAATCATGGCATATAGCTGGCACTTATTATCATCTCAGAGAAACTCATGAATAGCTTTGAACCGCACAGAAATTGTTGTTGAAACACGACTCGTGTTAAGTGCGCGAACAAAGCAGCCCGAAAGCGGCAACAACAACAACAACAACAACGACAATAACAAAAACACAAAATAAAAATGGAAATGGAAAATAGAAAATGTAAAACCGCAATCAGCATATGCAGAACGAAACTAAAGCGGAGCAAACGAAGGCGCGAGGCAACTTTTCCAGCTTTTCCCCAGGTTGCCCAGCTTAAAGGTACGCCTCATCTAAAGGTAGGGACGACATTTGAGCTGGCGGCATTCGGTAAAATAAAAGGCGTAAGATAAACTTAAAAAGTGTACGACACGAAGATACCCTGTTGTTAGTTTTAAATTGGTGAGATTATTGTAGATAACCTCTTGAGTGAGTTTAAAAAAAGTGGTTTCCTTTAAGCCAACTTCTTTTCTCCTCACCTAACATAGCCCATTAATGCACTTAAACGCTGTATAGGGTATTTGAAAAAAAAAAGGACTTGAAACGCAACGCATCGAATTGCATTGTGGTGTGCGTGTGTCTGTGTGTGTGTGTGCGTGGAGGCAGCTAAAGCATGCAAAGGCTGCAAAGGATGCGAGTTGCAGGTGGCAGCTGCTGCTGCAAACATATTTCAATTTGAAGCGCCGAGAAAAACTCATTAGAGATGCTGCGAAAATAGCACGCAGCTAAAGTCAGGCGGCAGGCAAGGCAAACAAAATTGCAAATTTATAATATCCGTTTTCGAGATGCCAAAGGAAGAGAGAGAGAGAGCGAGAGAGAGAGAAAGGGAGAGAGAGAGAGAAAAGAGTGAAGTGCTTTAGCACTTAGCACTTGACTTCAATTGCTTGTTGATGTTTTTCAGTTTTCAATGTGGCAAAGTTATCTACGCATATTCCAGCTGAACAGCCCAGTTGCATGCAGCTAGTTGCAAGTGGCAAGTTGAAGGCGCGAACGTCATTTAAAGCTGTTGGGGAGAGAGTAACATTTTCATTCTATTAAAAAAGTTGCCAAGTGGCTGGCAAAAGTGCAATGCCAAGCCCATTAGTACAGCTATCTAGATGGCGGAGTCTACTTGTGTGTGTGTGTGTTTGACTGTGTGTGTGTCCCCCCCCCCCCCCTCCCCTTTTTCACTGTGTTAGTTCATGTCTCGTAAGCAACTTCCTGCGCAAGCGGCATTAGCAACACTTAAGGACACTTTTGCCGACAGGAAGCAAAGCAAGCAAAACTCTTGCCAGCAACCCGCACAATCTACAATGTCGCATGGAATTCCATCCCCAACCCTCCCCCACCCGCTCCTGCCGCCCCTCCCCTTAAAACCTAACTAGAATTCAACATTAAGTTAATTTGCAACGTGCACAGCAAGCAAAAACGAGCCAGCTAAACGAGAAGGGAGGGGGAGGGGGGGGGCAAAGGAGTAAAGGATACTAGACTAGGGTTCTCCTGCTGCTGGCCAGGATTCGCTTTTGGCGCCCTTTGGCGCGCTGCATTTTCCTTTGGCTTGCTTGTGTCATCGATGAGCTAATTTAACGCTGATTTACGATGATTGGCAGTGCAGTCACGCCAGGATACGCCACGACTCAAGAACGACACCCGCCTGCCTTTGATTGAGCCATCACAATGAATTTATCTGTGTGTGTGTGTGTGTGTTGTGTGTGTGTTGTGTAGCTCACGCGATGACCTTAAAAGTTGCCAATTAAATTGACACTTTGTCACGCCATGAACATGTCTATTCTGTGTCCTCTTGGTCCTGTGTGAATCCTTCACTTTATATATTCCCCCTGACCTTCAGTAAAGCTAGCGTGCAATTTAGAAAAGATGTTATACAAAAATCTAGATGAATTTAAATTGAATATCAAAAATAACTTCTTCAATACAATTTATTAATTCTTAAGAAAACTAAAAGTGTTGAACATAGAGGCTAATCACAGGGTATCTGCCAAATGGACACTCTTTTACAGAGCGCACTTCAATTTTATTTGTTTTGTATTCTGTGGTCGCTTTTTGGTCGACTCGGCCAGTTGACTTTTGCCCTCTTATGCAAGCAACAAGATTGTTGTATTCAACACCCGTAATGACCGCAATCACTTTTTATATTGCCCCCGCCCCGCCCCCACTCCCTTTGCATCCTCCTTTGCACCCTCCCCTTGGGTGAACAAAGTGACAGCTGTTTGTTTGTTCTGTTGCCCCTCGCTGTGCCAATTGGGAGCGAAACGTGGCCAAATTAGGACACGACTGTGGACAAATGCAGCTGGCGACGGCAAATGCAATTCACAGCTGGAGTTGAAGTTAAAACTGAAGCAGCAGCCAGGTCCTTGCTGATGCGGAAGTGGCAACGACAACAGCAACAACAACAACAACAACAACAACAACAACAGCAGCAACAACAAAAACAAACGGCAAATGAACTAAGCAAGAGCCACTTACTTACATTCATAAGCCGCAGCCGGGTAGCTGCGCACAAAATCCTCGACACGCGCCTTTTGCTATTTACTCAGCGGGAAAAAAGCAAGATAAGGAGTCGAGGAAAGGGGCCGCACAGAGAAATGGCAGCCCGTGGGGCAAAAAAACGTTGCAACGTTGCAGCTCAAACCAACCGTAGAGTCGCTTATCCCGCGACACAGCTGCTGCTTCACACTTCCTGCTTGACAGGATGACTCCAGCAGCTAAACCAGCCAGCACAGACACGCCTCCTTTGCAGCACCCCCCGCGCCCCGCGCCCCGCGACCACCTCCGTGTTAGCTTATCAAGTGCCATTTTTCATGCAACGGCAAACCACACACACAAAGTTATCCAGCTGGAGCTGCAGCTGCGGCCCATTGTCTTCATCGTACAGTGTCTGCATTTTCACACATGCACACATAAAGATGCCAAACAGACAAAAGGCGATATTCCAGATTTAACCGAAAACTCACTAACTCTTGGCTATTGTCTTTGTCTATGGCTTAAAGGCACGCCCCCGCTGTCGTTGCCTTTGCCGTTGCCGTTGCCTTTGCCAGGACGTCATCCCGTCAATTACAATTGGTTGCAGCTGCTTCGATTTGCCTAATCCTCTTGTTTAATTTGCAACGCGTTTCGTTAGCTTCTCACATCCTGGTTCTCGTAGCATCCTCTGGGGCGCTTATCTGGCGGCCAAAGTGCGCGTCTGTTTGAGCTGCCTTTTTAACCATTGTTACCCAGCCGCAAGCTGACCTCCTTTGGCTCTTGAAAACCAACTGGAAGCCAACTTCAACCAGCTTTTGCAGTCAACTCCCACTCGGATGTGCTTCACATGCTCCAATTGCTGCAACGGCTGCTGCTGCAGAAACTGCTGCTGCTGCTTTTGTAGTTACACTTAGCGAAATAGTTAAACCCATAATTATCCATTCAAAGCAAGCACCAACATTGTTCAATAATATTTTTTAAATCGAAATTTATTCGATTAATTTATATTATCTACTATTATCTACTATTTTTTTTTTAACTTTATTTTCTCTTATTTTTACTGCGAATTTTCTTAAAGTGTAATCCATCATTATCCTTTCAAATCAAGCAATAATTATTTGATTAATTTGTATTATCTACTTTTATCTACTTTTATTTTTATTTACCATATTTTCTTTTTTTGTACTGCCTATTTTCTTCAAGTGTATCCGCCCATTTCAACACGCCGCGTGCCACTTCAACACAACTTTTAGCATTAAATATGTGGCCAGCTCTGTGACACGCCCCCTTTTGGCCTGCTCCCGAGTTTATGAAAAATATTACACAGAGATTAAAGTTTTTCAGTTGAGTTTTACCTGGCTGCTTGCCCACAATGTGTGCGAGATTCGCTTAAGGGGGGGCGGGGTGCGGGGGGCGTGGCAGGGCCATTGTTGTTGCGGTTGCTGTGGCTGCTCTTATTTTAGTTGCTGTTGTTGTTGTTGTTGTTGTTGGCAGCTCTGACATAGATATTATTGTCTTGGCTGCTCCCTGAATCGTGGCGCTTCTTTGCTGGACCTGTGTGGCCTGAAATTTATTTTTTTTTTCCACCATTTTTTCCTTTGGTTTTTTTTTTGGTTTTTTTTGTTTTTGCTTCTAATTTAAGTGCATTGTGTGTGCGCGGGTGTTTGTTTGTGTGTGTGTGTGTAGTTTTCATATTTACATATTTGCCATATTGTGCTGTGCTACTTTACTTTTTTTTCTTATTTTTTTTATTTTTTTTTTTGCATATATTTTCCATATTTTTTACTGTTTTTTTGTTGTTTTTGCATTGTAATTATTTAAAGTGGTTTTTGTTAGCAAGTTTGCGAGAGAGAGGGAAAAAAAATGGTGCTGAAAAGCGGTGAAAAGCATTAAAGTTGCGCAATCCCCTGGCGTTTGGCTGGAGTTACAGCTACAGTTAAACTTACTCATGAGGAAGAAGCTATAAATGTAAGGCGGGCCCGGGCTTAACGAGATTCACAAGGGATTAAAGAACAGAAACAAGAGACCAAGAAATTTTATCTACGTGTTGTCATTTATTTAATACCCTGGCAGACGGACATATACATAAATATCTTTGAGCTGGGTCGGTTTTTTTTTTTTTACCTTGCTTCAAAAGAATATTTTAATAGACAGCAATTTAATTATAGTACTCATTTGTTCATGCTTACGAATGACAAAGTTTGTTGGAAAGAAAACAATTATTTTATATTTTGAACGTTTATTCATATGGAAACTATTTGATATAGTTTTACCAAACTAATAATATTTGTCAAATTTGTTGCGAGTAGAGTCACAATTTTAATTGATTGGGTTGAATTTAGATGCAATCGCATCCGATTATAATTTATATTTTATAGACAATTTTTTGCTAAGTTCATAAAAAAACTTAATTTAAGACCAATTGATGTATTGAGACCTATATGATATACTAATCAAATATTTTTTAAATGTTGTTTTTATGTAGAAAGCATTTAAATGCATATAATTATTAAGTTTCGTGGCAATATCTTTCAATTTAAAGGGAATTCTAATACAAAAACACACTTTTGATTGATAAGTTAGTTATTGCCAATATTAACTTTAACTCATATAGTAGGTATACCAAATAGATACTCCTTAAATTAATTACTAGGCCTGGTGAAACACGGGGTTAACTCTCAGCAACGACATTCAATAACGTTTACTTTGGAACTCTTGTCATATGAGATTTTGCGTTCTCTTGATCTGCCTTTCTAGTTTTGTGAGCTTTTCTTTTTTCTTGCTGACCGCAGGATTCAAAGAACATCATGCGTTGACAAAGGGGCTCAGTTTAGTTAGGAGAAGTTTGGTTGGCCATTTGGTTGCCATAATTCAAGCCGCAAAAACTGCAGTTGGCTGCACCAACCGCAGGCGACAAGCTGAGTTATGTTTCCAGCTGAGCCGCAAAGGGCAACCAAGCCAAAGACTAAAGGTTAAGGGGCGGGGGCTTAGGGGTTAGAGGGGGTTAAAAGAGGGAGATCGACATGCGTGCGTGCGTGCCAGCGTCCCTTTTTTTTGGGGGGTTAGCCCCATTTCAGATTTCCCATATCCCATTTGCTTCTGTGCCAGTTGCTGCTGCCGCTGCTGCTGCTGCTGTTGATTGATAGCTCCACTTGGGCCAACTAAACGGATTCACATTTGGATTCACACCCACACACACGGATAAAATCCCTTTGCGTTGGCTTCCTTAGCATTTTCCTGTTTGGCATTTCTTTTGGTTAGAAATTTAATTTCCCCAGCGCAGGCGGCGGCTGTTCGCAATACCCTCGCTTAATGAGCTGAGTGAGTACTTACACAAAATTAAGTGTTGCCCTAGTTCGGGTTGGGGCTGAGGCGCCTCAGCTGACTTGGCAAACATGCCTCAAAGTAGCAGCCAGAGATAAAGAAGCAAGTGACAAAGCGGGGGCGAAAACTGGCAAGTGGAAATGCCAGGAAGACCGAGAGCCACGTAGAGCGACACAAAGGAAATGAAAAAGTAGCGCGCACAAAAAAACACAAATACGAGTCAAGCAAGAAAATACAAAAAAAAAAATAAAAATAAAAAAGGAAAACAAATATATGTACGACAAGTGAAGTAGGAAAAACATTCTCATGCTCATTCCTCTAGTTTACGCTCGTCAAGCTGTTGTTGTTGTTGTTGTTCTTGCTTTGAAATCATCATAAAGTTGAAGATAAGTTTTCTTTTCATTAAAAAGAAAACATAGAAAACAAGTAGGCACATTTAAATTGCTTTAAAACTGACGGCACAATACTCTGTTAACAGTTTGACGTAGGTGAAGAGAAAAAAGAATGATTTAAACTTGCCCTTTATCCAAAAGATACGAAAAAAGTTTACTAAAAAATGGTATTTCAGATAAATTATAACTAAAGTATTGCTTAATATAAAAAACATATTTAATAAGGTAACAAAAAATAATCTTATTAAAGAAACTAGATTCGTACGAAGACAACTTAAAATGCGCTTCTTCACTTTTTAAGCAGAGTATATAAAAAAAAAGCGAAGAAAATACAAAAATGGGCAATGCCCAAGCAGGAGGAAGGAGGAGGGGGGGGCGGGTCGACCGGATAAGGGGGATGGGCAAACGGACGCTTGTTCCCAGGAGTCGTAACAGCGGGCGATGTAGGTTCAGGCGCGCGACAGGAAACAGGCTCAAGCGACAGGCGACGACAGGCGAAAGCGAGGGGGGATCCTTGGGCAACAGGCAGAGGCGGGACAGGAGCTGTGTTTTCCCTAGTTGTGAGTAGGGCAAAAACAAGTTGTTGTCGTTGGTCGTTTGTCCTCTGTGTCCTGTGTGTTCTGGCTGTCAGCGCAAACTGATTCGCCGAAAAAAAAAAAAAACATTTAACAACATTTTACAACACTTTACAAACATTTTACAACACTGGGCGGCGCACTGGCTCACCGTGTAATTCAATAAATGCACGTGCGCCAAGGCTCGAAGTTTATAGTCCTGGCCAAAAGGATGCAGCGAACACGTAGCAGAAAAGTTGACATAAATCTGCATAAAATATTCGCATATGCAAAATCGCAAAAGGCAAAAATAGAGAGAAAAAAAAAAAACAAATAAAAAAGGAAATAAAAAAGTGTCGACGCTTAACTGGCATGTTCGCCAACACATGTGCCAGGTGTAGCTGAGACGCTAGCTGCAGAAATAACTCAGCTTATGCAGCAGCAGCAACAGCAGCAGCCGCAGCAGAGGCAACCATTGAAAAATCTGTAGAAATTATGCAAATATATTTCAGCAATCACTTAACTGTGTACAGCATGGGAAAAACGGGCTGGGATTACGAAGGGTAGAATACGTTGAGGATTCAGGTTGCAGCTTAAGTCGATGTGAGCTGCATCGAATTGAAGCCAATGCTAAGCAATCCAGTCAATAACACGACCTGCAATTGATGCATGTCCAAAAGCTACAGTAAACATTTGATTTGATAAAACGAACCCAACTAAACTAAAAGCTCAACTCTGACCACAAACAATTTGTTTTGGCTTTGCAGCCAATTTGTGTTGCACAAGAATAAAATATAAAGCTAATATAATTAAATTCAATTCAGCTCGTTTCATTTTGCGAGCGTTTACTGTATTGTCGTCTGGCATTAACCTAACCCTTATCGTTGGGCTTTTGTAGACCGCATCTCAAGTCGTGTCCGGAGCAGTTGCTTTTCATCTCAGCTCCAATTAGAGGAGTGAAAATATTTCCTTGGCTACCTTTTCTGACTTCAACTTAGCCACGCCCCGCTCCGCTCCGCTTCGGCCCGCCCCTTAATTAGCCGCAGATAAACAGCAGCTTTTGTGCATTGTTGTTCCTGATGTTGTTACTGTTGTTGTTGCTGTTGTTGTTGTTGTTATGCCGCACGCATGTGCCGCAAATTGTTCACTGTACATTAGGCAACAACAAAAGGCGACAACCCTTACCCCAAAAGTCATATGACAGCGCTTGGCGCTGAAAGGGTAAACAAATTCAAGGCGAAATTGATGACAGGGCGCACACACACCCATTACACATCACACACAACACAACACACACACACATGTCAGCAGTTGTGACATTGCCGTCGTCTTCGTCAACTTGGCAAAGGTTGAACTAACATTGAAGCAGTTGCCATAAGCCAACCCCTATGGTAAATCCCTTCCCTCCCCCCCCCCCTTTTCGACAGCCACCCACAGCATTTTTTTTTTTTTACAGAATTTGGATTAAGTGGACTTTGCTGTTGACGTAGTTGTCTGGTCGGGCGCAGTTGGGCCATGTTGGTTTGTACTTGAAGTTTGCCCAGGTCGTCGCGTGTTGGCTGCCTGAAAAGTTCTTAAGAGTTTAGCGCGCTGCTTTGCATGTCGGAGGGGTGAGGGGGAGGGGGGTAACTTTGCTTTGCAGGCAGACTGATTTCAAGCTGCCACTAGTCACACACACAAATACACACACACAAACACACACCCACACAGACCCCTTTGCTGTCTGCAAATATTTGCTAACGTGTCAATAACCCGCCCAGTGATTTATTTCATATTTGGTCTGGCTTATGAGTTTGCCATGCCCCCCGCCTCCCCTCGATCCCTTCCTTGTCCCACTGACAGGCCGCACGTGGCATATTGCCACAGCGTGTAACGGTACGTAAACTGAAAATAGTTTTAGCGTGGACCGAACGAGCGACCGCCTGTCAATGACATTTGATATTCAAAGCGGCAAAGGCAACCAACCAGATTTCATAGCATACTTATGCGGGCAGCGACAGTTGCCTCGTGTTGCAGCTGCCGCAGTTGCCGCAGCGTCGCCGTCTTAAAGCCACATAAATTGCCCTCTGCCAAAGATGAAGCAGCAGCACATATATATATATACACATATATATATATTTTATTATATCCTGTTGATATTGAAAATGTTTGTGGTGAAAAGAAAAGGGAAGTTCGGATATTAAATAAATGAAGCAGGCAGAGAAAAGCATTCCAAACAAACGATGCTTTTCCATATATTCTAATCATTATTTTAATACTTATTATTATTATTTTTTTTATTTGGCTATATTTTTTTGCCAATAATAAAATCAATTCAATTCTATCGCCTATATTTTATGGAGTGTCTTAAGAAGATATCAATTATTATTATTATTATTATATTATTTTTATATTATTGTTATATAATTATATCACCATAACATGAATACAACTTACTGAATATTATATTAAAACAACTGCATACAGAGTATCTTTTAGTCAATGCCAAGATCACGCCTGCATTTTTTTTTTGGTACTGCTCCAAAGTACTCAAAGAAGCACTTGGCGATGTTTTATCGCCGGCAAATCCTCGTCAGCCTAGCGCCTAGTCATAACCTGCGATGCCTGATTCCTTCAAAGGCCTCCCTCGTTCCGTCTCCTCCCTCCCTCCCCATCACCAAGCGCGGCCTTCATTTGATTTGATTTAAACGTTTTGCTAGCCCGACGGGTGGTCGGGGCGGCAATAGACAGAAATGAATGAAGAGAGGAGCTGGGGGCAGGGGGCGGGGGGTGCAAGAGATTTGCGAGGTGGGAACGCGCAATCGAGACATGGTTTATTCATGCAGCAGCCGCATTATGCAAATAGCTCTTGAGCTGGCTGCCACGCCTCTTTGCAGCGCCTTCTTGCGCCACTTGAAATTTGATTTTATTTTCTTTGTTTGTTTGGGGCCGGTTTCCTTGTTCCTGTTTCCTGGGGGGGGAGGCGGGGGGGGGGAGGAGGCGGTGGGGGGGGGGGGGGGGGGGAGGAGAGTGGAGAGGGAGGCTGAGCTGAGGCCACTTCGCGCCGCTTCGCTTGTGAGTTGAGCACAAGTTGAGTGCCACTTGGCGATGAGCAGCAAGGGAGCAGCGCCTGGCAAGAAAGGAAGCGGGCAATAGGAGACGACAACTGGGCAGCGGGCACAGGCAGAAATCAACGCAGAAAATAAAAAATACATCCAAGTGACTAACGCGAGTTGTTTGTCGATTTTATTTCGTTTCCTTCGTTTTTTTTTTTGTTTTTTTTTTTTTTTGTTGCTTGATTTTGATTTTGATTTTTATGGGGCAATCGAACAACAAATTCGTCTCAGCTCTGTGTAATTGCATTATTCAGCGGACAACTTTTTATTTTCTTTTGACGATTAAGCTGCTCCAATAAAAACAGCAAAAACAAACAGCTGTAGAAACAACAGCAACAACAAAAAGCAAAGCAATTTGAATTTGACATTGCTTTAGATTTGTTAAAGGGTATTTAAAGCTTTTAAAATGAAATCTTTTAACACTTTGAGTATATTTATGTATATATGTATGTATGATTTATATAGAAAGCTAAATTATTCTTATATTATGTAACCATCTCTTAGTTTACAACTAGATTTTTTTTCTCTTGTTACTAAAACAAATATATAAAAGTCATAAGATATGGGCATTCATGTTAAATAACAGTATAAAAATATATATGTATTTTTTAAAATATGATTTTCCTTAGAATTTTGACCTAAGTCAACAATTATCAATTTGTTGGATATTCACCTCATATTATAAATAAAGCCTATATAAACAATCTTTATAAAACTCAGCAAGTAACATATTATACTAAATAGATATATAACCCAGAATGACAAAATCACCAGCTAGGGTATTTAATTGTCTACACTTTGTAAAGTTAATTTGCCTTTTATTTATTTTTTTTTGTGTAGAATTTTTTTAAGAAATTTGCATAGGAAACAAATTACTGAGGCAAAAGCAATTTTAGATTTAAATAAAACGAAGCGAAGCAATTCAAACACACGCACACACACACACACACACACTGTGTGTGTGGGCGTGCGAAATCTTTTCCTCGCCATTTGCTTAGCCCAGCAGCTGCAGGATGTGACAAATGTTTTGCAAATATGTCGCGTGTTCTTTTAAGCCGCCTCCGCGCTCGCCCCTCTCCTGACCATATAGAATTTTGTTTGTATTTTTCAGACACACACACACATACACGCACACTCATACAGGCTCACATATTCGCTTATGTGACACATCCTTGAACATTTCACAGCCTGCAAATCCTTACGCTGCCCTACCCTACCCTAGTCCTGTTTAGACATTGTGTTTGCTTTTAACAAAGGCAAAATAATTCAAGCGTTGCGACTGCAGAGAATCAACGCACACATTTCTCGAGATTTCTTGATATTCCTTAATATTTGTACAGAAAACCATGTTTATAAGTCCGCGATGTTTACGTTGAAGATGACGAGGACGCTGACGTTGTCGTTGTCGTTGTCGCTGATGATGACAAGGACGAGGACGAGAATGAGGACGGGGACGGGGACGGGGACGAGCGCACATCGTTGAAAGCGGCAATATTCCTTTGAAAATAATTTTTTTATACACTTGCAATAGGGTATTATAATTGAAGCATAAAAGCTGTAACGCATCAACAAGGTTACAAACTTGTTATTCAAATCATAATCCTATCCAGTTCCTTAATGTTTAACAATACACAAATCAAAATCAATATTCAACATTACAAACTGTTTTCATTATAATCTGTACAAAGTAGAATTTGTTGTATGCAAATCTTTTGGTATAGTAAAGAAAATATTTTTCACATTGTCTTTTACTTATATAAAAACGTGTATATATGTATATATCATATATCATTCTATACACACATACAATTGTTACATCAACGACATTGTATGCTTTTAAGGGTATTTAATCATCGTCACTCAAAAGTGAACTCATCTCTTCTACTATTTTTTTAAGACATTTTCCCCCCCCAGCACAGAACATTAAAATTAATGACTTGCGTATCTGTTTTGGGTGCGCAGAGTGACAGCATTTTGTCTATTTAACTTACATTTCTCTCTTCTACCATTTCCACTCATTTTTATTCTCTCCTTTCTACATCCGGCGCTCAGTTGATCCATCAATTTTGATTTTAATTTAGCTTTTGATTTGTGTTCAGTGACCACTTGAAGCGCTTTAATCGGGCATCAATCAAATGCCCCGCTGGCAATTTGCCAATTTGCTCTGCACAATTTCAATATTGACTCGAGAATATGCATTTCATAAATTCACATATATTCATTCACATATCAATAAATAACCCGAAAAGCAACAAAATCATCAAATATCATCAAAAATCAGTTCAAGTGGGGCCAACGTTGCGTATGCACAATATTTGATATGTAAACTGCAACGCAAAGGTCGACCAAAGTGCGGCGTACAGTTCAAAATACCATTTTGTTTTATCAAAGAAACCTTTTTAATTAAAATTGCAAAAAGCAATACAGAGGAAACTGATGCAAAAATAAGAGAAAGAGATAAGTTTAGTTGGGTGAAAGCTTGTAAAAGGTTTTAAATTTTCAAACAGAATATGATGAATTTATGTTTGAATTTGATATTTGTGCATTGGCAATATTTTACAATTTCTGCTACAAATTAATATGAATATATATTTATTTAAAACTAGAAATTCATCCACTTTCTTTCTCTCTCGCACTCTCACTCTGTCTCTATCTATCTCTTCACATTTTTTTCGATTCATTGAGCAACTACCATTAGCATTATTTACCCATCACGATTCAATCAATTGCTAAATTGTGATTTACCTCGGACTGCAGCAAAGCTCAGGCTCGAAACATTTCGAATGAAATTTAAATTCAAATTCAAATTTGCAAATTCGCTGCCTGCGTCTGTCATACTAATTAGCCAGTTCAGTTGAGCGGCCGTGGATGCCAGCGGCGAATGGCGTTCCTTTAAAATGACGCTAAAAACTAATTAAAATTCCATGTCATCGCGCGGGCGGACAGTCGTCACATAATGCCAACACCCCCAAAAATAAAAACGCCCACCTAATCGAATAAATGTCATGAATGGACGTGCGAACGTCCTTCTCCTTCTCCCTTCCTGCCTATCACAACAACAAACACAAACAAAAAAGAGCACAAATCGAGAGAAAAAAACATTGAACCCAAACCCTAGAAAAAGAGAAATCAGAGCAAGTAGCCCTGACAGTTGACTGGGGAATTCAATTCATATTCATTTGGCGCCCAACGAGTGCCATTCGCATTTGGCGGCCAATGACAGCGAACAATGAAATCAAATTAAAATACACTTTAGAGACGCGTTGAATGAATGAATCAATGAATCAAAGGCTAAACAATGCAATGGCAGCTCGGACAACGCGCCGACTTGTTTAATGGGAATTGAGAATCGCATAGAGCGGGAGCACAGGGTAGAGGATACAGAACAAGACAAAAGATGTGCGAAGAGTTGCAGCTGACAGGCGCTTAAAAAAAAATGCTATAAATTTGTGTAAAATTAAATTAAGTTTCAAGTGAGGCGCGTGCTTTAATTATGAGGGGAGTAAAAGAGAGAGAGAGAGAGAGAAACACGCGCTATAAAAGCGGCTTTTGTAATGGCCATAAAATTAAATTCATTTGCGTGAACGCAGCAAAACGCGCACCTTGGGGCAGGTAAAAATATATGTAAATGATAATAAGAAAAACCAGCGGGAATTGCCTTCAATAAGCTAGATAAGTGGCTAAATAAATACACTGTAGATGTATTAAGTATTGGAAAGAGATTCAATATGTCTTACTGGCCATTCTTTGTACACACAATGACATCTTATACAACCAACAAAAAGGCCCCTTTCTCCACAATTTACCAAGCACCAACCAGCCATAATTCACTTTATTTAAGTATCAATCAAAAACAAAGAGCATAATAAAGTGGTTGTATCCTTTGGCGAAAGCGGCTTTGTGAAAGCCAAAGTGAATAGCCAAAATATGTTTAAAATGCGAGCAACGCTCAAAATTCATTAACTGCATGAGACACGCACACACTAATAAATATATATATATATATATATATATATATATATGTGTGTGTGTGTGTGTGTGTGTGTACACACGCAAGAAGACACGCGAGCTTTTGATGCCGGCACGCAATTGGAGCCCGCTTTAAGCGGCTTAGTGAAAGTCTTTGGCAAACGTACGAATGCAAAAATAAACACTGCCAACATGTCAGAATGCTGCAAGCGGGTATAAGCGACTGAACTATACTCTGTTTACAGTAGAGAAATAGCTTAAAATATATAGAAAATTACACACTATGTAATTTTTAGGCTGTGCTATTGCTTAATCTTTTACGTTTATTAAAGTTGAAAGTGTGCGTGGTAGACAACTTTTAATTCATGAAAAAACAAAAATATTATTTAAGACTGTTTGCCTTGTTGTCCAGATATATGCAATACATGTTAACTATATACACATGTATATATTAGATTTATATTAGATACATAGACAAAGCTTGGGTTAGAAGCTCAAATTAGGCCACGATAAAGTGTTATACAATATGTCATTATATTTAATCGATTTCAACAGTTACGAAATATTATTTCATTTAAGCAGAGTATTATATAGTTGATGACACCTGAAAACAATGTTCCCACATGATTATTGGTTTGCGTTTTTAAGTAATGCATATTCAGTAGACGAATTTAAATAAGTCTAACTGTAAAACTGAAAAAGATACAGATTTTTCCCGTTGATTGCCTGGTCGTGAGCAAGACTAACATTTAAAAACATACACGTTTTTAAATATTTTAAAGTCACACGTTGTACAAACCGCATCTACCCCTTTTCACCTTATGTGCAGCGTACAAAAGAACGCTGGAAAAATAAAGGCCAAACTGAAGGAACTTCGCCTCAACTGCCGCCAGTAGCTGCCTTGTCAATGTGGCAGCGTCTTGGCGTTTAAATAACTTTGACGCCCCCCTTTTTGCATGCACACACGAGGTGTGGGGGATTTGGGTGTGGAAGGATGTTTAGAGAGAGCGCGACAAAGGAAGTAAAAGAGACTTTTTCTTTTTTTTTTTTTGATGACTACGTTGACAGGGCCAAGGGAAATTTGCCATCGTCGTTTGCCAGCTAGGAGGAAATAACTACACACACACACACACACACACACATAGAGACAAGCACACACTTGTGTGTGTTTAAGCTCGTTACAAATTCGCCTCATTGCCAAATCTAACCGAATTGCGACTTGGCTGCTTTGTAATTCGCTGTTGCCTTAACCCCGCCCACTTTTCCTTATGCCCACCTCCAACTCCTTTGCCGGAAAACACATACAGCTAACAATTTGGCATGACAACTTTTCGACTGTAGCGATACAAGTAATTTGTCTCGGGTTATATTTGGCAAATTGTCGCAATTATCATTTAGCTTTTTGTGCGCATTTGCTGCTGCTGCTCTCTCTCTCTCTCTCTCTCTCTCTCTCTCTCTCTCTCTCTCTCTCTCTTTATTTGTGCTTGTTCTTTTTCTTCTGCTGTTGCTCTTTAGAAAGCATTTATTGCACTAATGAGCCAGGACAGAACCAGAACATAGAACATGCATTCGCATTGAGCGGCATTCAAAATGACATCGAGTTGCTAAACTGAATTTGCGAAAATTTTAAAGTTCCAACATTCATCTATAGCAAGGGGGAACGGATAAGGGGAGTGTGTGGAAAAAGAGTGTAGCGGGGGTTTTCATAGACACTGCTGCACTTCCCTTTCCGCTGCGTCGCCTGTGGAAAAGTTTGTTAGCTAGGAAATGGCAAGGGAGAGCGAGGATTCTGCTTTATGCTATAAGTCAAGTTCTCTTCCGGCTGGCAGTTGCTCAGGATGATAACGATGATGATGCAGCTGGCTGCACTGACTTTGATGATGATGATTATGTCGAACCAAAGACAACAAAAACATGTGAGAAAGATTAAAGTCGAATGCAACCGACTATACAATACTCTGTTCATGGCTTGATAAACAGCTAACAGTTGACATAAAAGAAGAGAAACAAAAAATCATTTGTCTATCTTATTATGTAAACCTTAAAACAATAAGTGATTTTCTCTTGTTATGTCAAGAAATCTTAATGCAAATATTTCCCCATATTATTTCATATTCCTTTTTCTATTATTATTAATTTAATTCTATTTCGACATAAATTTAAGCCACATTTTTGTTCCTTAGCCCACTTAGCTAAGCTGCCTCAAAAATCCTTAAGCTCCAAGTGTTTGCATAAGCAAGCTTTTAATGTATACCCTGTCTCAGTTCGCAAAGGGAGAGAGAGTATTAAAAACAACAACTGGCAGTGCCGCCGGCTACGACAGGCGACGTGCATGTCTTTCAACACTTTTTATATGCAACTATTTTGCATATGCCAAACACACACAGGCACACACACGCACGCACACACACACACACATAGCCTAAGAGGGTTTCTCTTCAAAATCCGCACACACACAGACGCGTACGTCGTGTGGTTTTAATGTGTGTGGTTGAGGTTGCTGGGTTATTGATGTTTGCTGCTTTAGCTGCGCTGACTTCAGCATATGATATATATATATATATACGTATATATATATATATGTATGTATATATACACATACATATATAGCTGGTATATTTCAGCGCTTGTCGTAACTGATATTCTGAGTTGTGAACGTAAGTGTGCCCACGTTGGGCGCCATTAAGGTCGGCCATTTCTCTCTGTGTATGTGTGCGTGTGTGTGTATGTGTGTGTGCTTGCCTCACACTGCTTTCATCCATTTAACCATCATCATCTGCACCTCCAACTACTTTGTTGTCATCGTCGCCATCTTCTCCTTGCGCCATCGTAAACAGATATGAGGGCTATATGCGTATATGGTCTCTCTGTGTGTGTGTGTGTGTGTGTGTGCGTACGAGGGTGTGTGTTTTAGTGTTGATAAGAAAGCAAACGGCACGATAAACAAGTTGCTGTTGTTTTTTATACCCACAAGCTATTCTTAATGGGTAAAAACGGGTATATTGCTGTGGAAAAAAAATGTATGCAACTGAAAGAAGAAGGTTGTATCCTTTATAGACTATAGCTATAAATTAAACAAATAAAATATCTAAGTTTTCTACGAATACAAATTACACAAAGTTCGAGCCCCGAAAGTTCCTTACAGGGTATTAGATAGTCCAACTTGACTTAAGCACGACTAAATGTTGTTTTTGTTGTGTTATTGAAACTACCGCAATAGACGAATAGAAAGAAGCAGAAGAAGCTCCAGCAGGCAACAAAAGCAGAAGCATCACAAGTGCAAATTTGAAAGGTTTTTGACATTGCTTCATTGCAGGGACTTCCCCCGTCCCCCATCCGACTCCCCACCCATTTAAACCCCAAGCTGCTGCTCGGTTTTGTTTTTAAGTTTACATTGCTGTTTACTTTGCTGCTTACTTTCATGTTACTTTATTTCAAGCACGTCTGGCCAAGTCTTTAAGCCATTCGACACTGAACCATAACGAAAATGCACTTTGCTCAGATTTGAACAAGAGCGCCGGGGAGGGAGCTCCAAGTGGAGAAAAGGAAATGACGTTTTATGGCACGAAAACAAAGTTTTGGCATATCAAAAATTATTAGCAATTTAATGCACGACTAGTCAGAAGAAGCACACAAAGGCACACAAAGTGCTCCCTTGTCCAGCTCCAGCTTCAGCTTCAACTCCAGCTCCAGCTCCAGTTCACTTCACTTCACTTCACTTCACTTCACTACGATTCTTCGCTAGCTTTTTGGCAGTGGGGGCAACTAGCAAACGATATTGTGGCAAATTTTACTGACGCCAGACGTTGCAATAACAGGCAGCAGGCGACAGCGCCAGCAACGGGTGTTGCATCCAGCTTGGATATGTTAAAGAACAACATGTTTTTAGTTCTACTTTATACACTAGCTTGGGTTACTACAGCATATCGATCTGCTTGATCATCTACTAGCTTGACAAATACTACTCAAATATGCTTTCATCACCAGTTTCACTTATATTAAGTATACGTCCTGGATTGTCAATTTATTCATTACCATAATTAATTTCATTTTTAAATTTAAATTTCCATTGTTTAAACATAATTCTTAACGAATAAACTTAATTTGTGGCAACATTGTTTTTCTTTTTATTGTCTTTTTTAATTGCAAATATTGAAAAAATTAATGTTTCATTATATTTATTTATTTAATGCCACTTTCCATAATCATATCATTGTCTATGCTTAATTAATTACTGTTAAGTGTTTATTTTTTTCCGCTTTACTTTTAATTGCATTTTAAATGTGATTAATATTTTTTTTTTTTGTGTGTTTGCATTATTATAAAAAGGGCATTTACAATCCGCTTTGTTGCACTCAAGTTTAGCCACAACTATTTTCATGTTGTTTTGTGCAGCGGCAGCCGCCGCAGCAAAAAAAAACAAAAAAAAGTAGCAGCAACAGCAGTTTCCGTTGTTTTTGTTGTTGTTGTTGTTGTTGCTGTTGCTGTTGCACGTTGTCTACGTCATCTGCTGTCTGCTGCCGAGTTGTCCTCGTCCTCGTTGTCGCTGTCGTTGTCTGTCCCACATTTTTGGTACCTACGTCTGTTCCATGTCTGTGCATCTAATTTTAAATTATGCAACTGTTTTTATATTTTTTATGCACCCTTTTCCCCTAGCACCCCTCACCCCTTCTGGGCGCTGTAATTTCCCACTGGCACTCATTGACTTGCTGTCTGTGTTGTTGTTGTTGTTGTTGTTGTTGTTGTTGTTGCGGCTGCTGTTTTTGGGGTCACGCGTTGCAAGCCCCCAAACAACGGTAATAAATCATCAACAGCGAGCAAAGCAGCTCTGTTTCTCTCTCGCTCTCTCTCTCTTTCTCTTTCTCTCTCTCTCTCTCTCTCTTTCTCTTTCTTTCTCTGTGCTGTGATTGTTGTGGCTGTTGTTTTTCGCATCGTTATCACTGACTGCTGCAATCGACAGCAGCTTTTGCCAGCCCCTCCCCCGCCCCGCCCCGTTCCCTTTTGCTCATTCCGTGCCGAGCGATGCACAAAAAAACACATTAATCAATTCTCGTACAACGTCTGTTCTATACTTTCTGGTCTGGTCTCTGGGCCAGGCCGCATATATCTATATATATATAGTACATATATTTCCATTGTGTTGTGCAGCTAAAAAAGTACCGTTACACGCTTGGCAAACGTAAAAAAAAAAGACCAAGTACGTCCCCTTTCCCCAGTTGCTAAAACTCACGCGAAACACACATTTTTGCACATCATGTGCAACGCGCGTGAAAATTCGTCCTTAGGATAAAGAACGAAAATAAAAATAAAAATAAAAACACCAAAAATAAAAATTGTTTATGCTGCAAATATTTATGAGCCCACAGCGTACGTCGACGTCGACGTCGACGTCGACTGCGAATGCAGCAGCGACGCAAGCAGCGCATTTATTTCAATTTATATGCCCAGCGATAAATATTTGGCCATAAATTTGGCGTTAAAATCGCCAAGTGAGCCGAACGCAAATCGCTTTTATTTTATTTTTTTATTTTATTTGTGCATTTGAATACACAAATGAACTCGTGAATATTCATTAAAGTGGCGCCCAAGGGTTGCAAATAATGCATAATAAGCATTGTGATTAAACCAAAATTCAATTGTGTGAATTCAATTTCGACAAACTTAATTGAAAAATAAATAAAAATTTGCAATTTTAAAGGAATCAAATTAAGTTCAAGTGTTTGACTGGAAGATATCCTATATAAAATAATTAGACAATATATATTTCTCGTATATTATATGCTTATGAAAAAATCTTTTATTTATGTCCAATTGAATAGTTTTTAATACAAGTACTTCGATTTTATTTGCTTATATAAAAAAAAGGTATTTGATATAAAATAGTGACCTTTGTGTACCAGTTTACAGATAAAAAAGTCTTTAAATATACAAACGAAATATATTCTGTCTTCTTTCCTAGAAAAATACATTTTTAAAGTTGCCTTTTTTATAGTACCCTTTATATAACATTTTTTTATGGGTAATATTTAAAGAAAATATATAAATTCCATACAAAATTAATCACATTCATATATAAATATTAAATTTTAACTTTTTTCTACATACTTTTTGCAGATACAACAACTACAACAATGACATTGAAATGGCGTCAGAAATACAAAAGCAGAAAAAGGCTAAAGAAACTGAAACAACGAACAAATGCAACAGCAATAACAAACACTGCAACAAACACTGCCGCAAAAATTGCAACAACAACAAAAACAACAACACGAACACCAACAAAACAATTCAGACTGAGGGCAAACATGGGGCAACGGGTTCAAAGTAAATGGCAGTCAAATGAGCGCCACAAAAGTGTCACACAAATGTTGCAAGTGCCAACAGTAACAACTGCAACAAAAGCAACAACACTTGCAACACAATGTCATGCAATTAAGGCTTCCAACAGCGGCCATTGTCAACTGCGCCAGCGTCGCCGTCAACGTCAACGTCATGTATTTCCTGCGTCAACGTCGACGCTGACGCTGCTGCTTTCGTTGGCCGCAACAGCAGCAATTGCAGCAACAACAGCAACTGCAGCAGCAGCAGCATCAGCAGCGGCAGCTGCAGCATCCACATCAAGCGCCGCCAAACCTGCCAATTTGTCCGGCTCCAACTCGAACTCTGGTGCCGGTGCCGGCTCCGGCTCGGGTTGCTCCCTTGCCGAGTTTAGCTGCTCGAATGGACGCTGCGTGCCGCTCAGTAAATTTTGCAACAACAACAACGATTGCGGCGATGGCAGCGACGAGCCGCGCTTTTGCACACGTGAGTAAAACCGGGTGGGGCGTAAAAGGGGCCGTAGGTAATTAACAACAGCAGCAGCCAATTATGCAAAGCTGTCATAAGAGATTAGCTGTGTGTGTGGCAACTTGTGGGTGCAGCAGGAAACGCTTCTGTTTGCTTAATTCAAAACGGGGCCAAAGGCAGCTTGGGGCATCTAGGGTATTAAAGGGACGTTGGGGCTGAACGCCCAACGGGCAGCAAAATTAAACGAGAACGTGTTGATGAACCCAACAGCTGATAACCCTTTTTTCTTAACGTAACTCCTTTGCTTTTGCACACGTTTTCCAATCTGAGTAATTAAATCTTAGGTACAGTGAGAGAAATACAAGCGACTTCCAGCTGCATACACATACAATATATCTACATATGTATGTCTCTTATAAGAGAATACACAAAAAGAAATCAATTTTCTCTAAAACATAACAAAAAACACAACAAACATTTAAAATAAAAACACGAAATTGTAAATGGCATCTTTGTAAGCAGTGCACATTTTGTTTAAGTGTATGCGAAATTGAAAGCAACAACTGCACAGAGAGACATTTCTTTCGCGCTCTAATTAGTGTGCTTAATCGTGTAAAAGCTTTCAATGCTCACCTTTTTTTGATATGCACACATTCTTTGCTCTCCTCTCACCATCAAACACATGTATTTCATTAAAGAAGCGCCCCTTGCATTCCTCATATTGCACCGCACTTCACTTTTCCAAAAAAAACCTGCCAAATTCGTCATATTCCATTACATTTCCAATGCTCAAGCGGCCATTTCGCCGCAGTGTAGCGAGCAGACAATTCTCTCTCGCTCCCCCGCCATGCACATGGTCATCGATGTGTAAATGTAATTAAGCACTCTCACACCCGCACGCACACGCACACGCCCACCTTCGACGGCAACAACAACAATATCCACACACATGAACAACGATTGCGGCAAAGTGAACTTCTCACTTTACCAATTGGCTGCCCATTGGCCCTCTCCCCTATTCCTCCCAGCGCTTCATGTCAAGCGTTGATGAATTTAATTAAGTATTTTCAATGACATTCAATGAGGCAGCAGCGCAGGATCAGAACACCAATTAAAAAAAAATATTACAAAAAGTCCCGCTTAATTGAAAAACGAGCGCGCCGTGCAATTGCCCCGCACATATTGATGTCCATACGAACAGTCCAGCTATCAATGTAGCCATAAATTAAGCGGAACGCAAGACTAAAAAGGAGGACGCAAAAAGATAGCAACAACAATTGCAGCAATTACCGCTTAATATGCAGAGCTTTTTCGTCATGTTTGCCAATTGACAGCTTAAAAGCTTTCAAATTGCCGCCGGCAAATGAATTACAATTCAATGCATGTTCGTGCATGCATTTGTACATGTGTATACATATGTACATACATACATATGTGTGTGCTTTGTGTAAGTCGCATTACAAGCAAAATTATCTAATTGAGTATTGATGACCGCTTGGGTGCATGTTTGATTTGTTTTGATTGAATGTTTGAATGAACAACAACAATACGCAGGTAACACGCATTAGCAACTAAATTGAATGGAAATCTCAAATTGAACATTGTACATAAATCCTATTGAATTTTTAATAATCCTAATTGAAATGGCATTTGAAGACAATGCGAAACAAAAACGTTTGACAATTGCTTTTGGCATTTTACTACTACATCAATTCAAATTAAATTTGCATAAGAGCTGGAAGGCAAATGTGCATTGCTAACGGTAAATGACAGAAACAGAAGTTGAAAAGATAAAATGTGCAAGTTTTTGCTGCCACTTACCGTACGCAAGCCGCATTTGATAATTTACGATGATTTAAATAAACACACACACAAAAACACTGAACACTTGTTTTATTTCTTTAATGCACTATATTTTCGCCACAAAAAATAAAGTAAAAAAAATTGCACAAGATCACATTTTTGGCAATGAACTTCGCGGACCGCACACGACGCACAACTGATATCGATAACTGGAGTGAGTAATTAGCTCTGGCAGACAATGCAAGTACTCGATTAGGGAAGAAGCGCCGATAACTTACTAATTACTGATTGCATTTTGATAAATATATAATTTAATGTTTTATTATGAATAGACTGGGCCTTAATAGGTAACTAACATAATTTTCTTTAAATGAACATAAAATTGCTTTATACACAGTTAGGTGCTTACATAAGTTTCGTCTGCAGTCTGTTAGAGCTCTGTTAAGCTTAACAGACTATTAACAGTTTGTTATTATTAATGGCGCCAAAGAAAATGGCGCTTACCTAGCTATTAATAGAGGCGCCTGATAAACTTTTGGCAGGGGGCGTGTTTAATGCGGGAGTTTGGGGCGTTCGAGGTTATAAATTGCTGTTGTCAAGGCAACACAACAACAACAGCAACTTAATTGCATTTAATGTGTTTTGATGAGCTGCTAACCAATTATTATATATTTATGGGCCATTGTTCTCCACTTGCAGGCTGTAATCGCACCTATTACGGGGATATCGGGCAGACGTATGCCCTGGAGCTGCATCGGCCCAAACAGGATCGAGTGCCCTTTGTTTGTGTGCTCACGTTTACGGCAGCGGGCGGACAGCACGGCGATGTGGTGCAGGTGAGTTCCCCCACCCACCCACACCACAAATTTCCCTTCTTCCTTTCACATTTCATTTGGCAAGTGCTATTAAAAAGATAAGCCGCAACAACAGCAACGAGAAAATATTGCACAAAGGCGTCGAATATTGATTTCAAAGCCATTCAGTGGAGCATTGCAAATCCCCGAAAAACCCAAAGGCGTGCACCGAACGAACCGTAACTACAACTGACAGGACACCCATCCCTGCCCCCCCTTTTCAGCATGCTGTGCAGGAAGCCAAGTTAGTTATTACGCCACTTCGCACCTTTACGGGCAAGTGTGGCAAGTGAAGCTGTCGGGGGCAAGGGGCACTTGGCCATTGGCTTTGCCACGCTCGACTGCGTCCTACGAGCATCCTGTGCCGCCTCTGCACTGATATACTCCACTCCAGCTTCTACGCAACTGACCAAAACGTGATTATCGCCCCACGCCCCCCCAAACAAATGCTACTAAATGGCCAAATACCTTATAGGCCAAGAGAAAAGGGTTGCGTTAAGTTTAACAGACACAGGCAGAGATCTGCCAAGATTTTAACTATATATATATATGTTCTTAATCAGCATCCAAAATTATGTTCTTTAGTGCGTTTATTCGTCTGTCTGTAAAATAAAATAATAATAAAAAATAAATAAATAATAATAAAAGGAGACATACAAATAAAAAAAAATTATTTAAGTTAGCTTTTCACACATAAGAGAAGTAAAGTTTTTTGTAAAATATAAAAAGATAAAGAATATATGGTTTTTTAGAGAGGTTGCTGGAGGCTCCTCTTATAATCCTTAAACCCTGATTTTATACATATATAAACTATATACACATATATCTGACAACTGAAAAACGAACTTAATTTTAACTATTGAACCTAAAGGATAACTCTACAACAATCACGTTTTAAGAGCTTATTTTAACTTCCTTCATTTTCCCATGCTCAATGATTTGGTTTAATTTCCTCCACTCGTGTCCTGCAGGTGACGCTGGACAGCTTCACCATTGGTCGCTTCACCAGCTACGTGCACGAAGGATGTCCCGACGGCTATATGCAAATTGCCGAGTCGGCCAGGACACCGATTGGCGGCATGTGGTGCGGCAGCTCCTGGGGACCCGTTTTGTTCTACAGCGAGACGCGCTCCTTGATATTCACCATCAAGCTGAACAGGTGAGGAAAAAGAATACCAAAGAATCTTTCTGATTCAGCAATAGTTATAAAAATCAATAAGCTCCTTTTTTAACTATCCTTAAGCTCAATTTACTTTTTCTACAGAGTATGCTTAAGTCTTGCCTGTTTGTTATCCTTGCTTTGTATTTCTTTTTTTTTGTTTTTTTTGTACAGACTCGCCCGGGATCAAAGCGGCTACAACTTCGACTTTCGCATTAGGTACAAGGTCCTCTCAAAGGACAGCTCTGTAACGCGCTACGGCGGCATTAAGCTGGCAGGTAAAGCCGCTAACAAAAGCGCATTCAACGGCAAATCCTTTCACAACAAATTCCATTTCCTCTCTCTTTCGCACTTGCAGAGCTTAGTCAGTGGCACAATCGCAGCAGCTTCCTCAATCCGCTGCAACAGCAGCAGCAACTGCAGCAGCAGCAGCAGCAGCAGCAGCAACAACAACAAAACGACAACAACGCTTTGGAGGACTTTAGCAATTCGAGCGGCGCTCGCTCCGATCGCTACGGCCAGGACTTTAGCCTGTTCAGCGCCTATGCGAACAACAAGACCTTCATGGCCTCCCTGGAGAAGCCGCTGCCCAAGGACGAGCACAACTACACCGAACCCAAATACTATCTAGGTGGGCCATTTCATCAATACAAGCTGTCTAATTATGCCTTTTATAGCCATATAGTCGATTTTTCCGTCTACAAAAACCCAACGATCTCGACTTATACAAAAGCTAGAGCTTTAAACTCTTCGGTTTTAGCTTCCTTAAGACCACACGCAGTGTGATCTAAAATGATACTCCGATATCTTGCCTCATTTCTCCAGAATCGATAAAAATCGATATAATTATATGCTTTTTTAAGCATATCTCAGGAACTATAAAAGCTAGACTAATAAAACTTTTTGCATTGTGCTCTTGTTAAATAAACACAGCTTTCGAATATTATGTTTCAATAATAAAATCTCCCACTCGCCGAGAAATTATTATTATATTTAATTATTCAACTGTGTTCAGTGTATCTCAGAGTCGGTCACTGCCGACTAGCGACCTCTTACATGTTTTTAATTGCTTTCATCCGCAGGCGACCTCATACCGGGCACTTACTGTTCCCGCATCTTCAGCGATTGCGATAAGAAGCCGTGTCGACTGCAGTCGCCCAACTATCCGGGCATCTATCCGCGCAATCTCACCTGCTATTATGCGGTGCGACAGGTAGGCCAACAACAAATTGTATATATGTATATATATAATATATATTCAGGCATTTTTATGGCACCTCCTTTTCGAGTCCCTGGCGAGCTGGTTTCCCAGCGCTTAGCGCCTCATTATGTGACCCTCAATCCCCGACTTTACGCCAGCTACCCATTGCTCGCATTAGCACCGCCCATTTTTTATATCCCCGCAAGCTTTGTCCTTGTCGCTTAGCTCATAAAAATGCCACAAAATGAAAAGAAAGCGAAATTTTCAAGGGAATTGACAAAAAGTTCAAAAGTCAGCGAGTCGATTTAAAAGCAATTTACATTCCAAAATGGAAAGCACTTCTTTTTTTTATTATAATTAACTGGCAATCGAGACGGAAATTTAAATATATAAAGATATTTGTCAAGCATTTTACGGCCTTAAAAAAAAGTCTATTGTATTCAGCATGTACTTATTATTCCGAGTCCGGTGGGACTTAAAATGTTTATTTAAAATTATGTCTATTATTATTATCTGCTTGAATATATAATATTAGTAACTTAACATTTACTTATGCCATTAAATACTAAATTATTATTATTATAATAATTTTTAATAGTCCAGTTTTTAACGTAAGTAAAAAAAATGTATGTCTTTGGTAAAGAGTCTTAAGTACAATGGGCTAAAAAGCAATTTGTTGTGGCTAAAAAAAACACGTTATCTTATGAGAAAAGTGTAAATTATATTGCAAATATTATTAGGTGGGTAGGATGGAATTAAGAGGAATTAGTTTATTCTAGTCTAATCCTTTTAAAAAATATATTTATTTATATATATTTATATTAAATATGTTTATTCTAGTCTATTCCTTTTTAAATATATATTTATTTGTATTTATATTAAAATTCCATACCCAAATCTAATTCTTATTTTTGTACTTAAATTCCCTTTTATTATTAAAATTCCTATTTAAATCCTATTAAAGTTCATATTCATATTCATATTTTAATTTAAATTCACATTTCTATTTTGAATTTCTGCTCATATGGAATAAAATTATTAATATTTATTTTAAAATTTCTTCTCCAAATCTAATTCTTATTATTTTTACTTAAATTCCCTTTTATTATTAAAATTCCTATTTAAATCCTATTTAAGTTATTATTTATATTCACATTTTAATTTAAATTCACATTTCAAATTTGAATTTCTGCTCATATGGAATAAAAATATTTATATTTATATTAAAATTCCTTCTCCAAATTTAATTGCTACTATTTCTACTTAAACTCCCTTTTTTTAATTAAAATTCCTATTTAAATCCTATTTAAGCTATTATTCATATTTTAATTTAAATTCACATTTCTAATTTGAATTCCTGCTCATATGGAATAAAAATTCCTATTCCAAAGCTTTTAGCCATAATCTAATATTGAATAACTGTTAAAGAGTTGGGTTTAAATGAAAGTTGTTGAAGGGGAACAATTATAGATTTCTTTACTTTTATGAGTTGCATTCATAAAATTTCTTAAATTCCTAACCCAACCTATAAATTTAGATCTAAATAATTGCCTTAATCCGAGCACTGTTCAAGTGCATTTAGTTTATGTACGCATCTGGTGCAAAGAGAGGGCAAAGTTAATTAATCTGCGTATTTTTTAATTGGGGCAACCAACAGCACGACGTGCCCCACGGGAAACATGCGCTGATTTTGGTGAGGCAGCCGAAGGGGAATCTTGTGTGGATATCGACACAGGAAACGGCGGCCAACAACAAAATGGCGCCGCCGCCCAGCGCCAGCGATAAGGATAAAAAATTTGAGCCGAAGCTGAAAACATGGAATGACTGCGATTACATTCAGGTAATTAAAATGGCCTTTAAATGCACTTTACATTTGTCTCTCTCTCTCTGTCTCTGCCCCAGAATCCACTTCATCCTGCCCCCACCCCCACTCTCTCCACAGCCTTGTCTGTGGCACGCCCCCGAGGCGTGCACCGCCCGCTGTGGCAACAAGAACAAGTTTAACGAGCGGCCAATGGCCTGAGTTTCCTAGAAATGCGCAAAAAACGACAAATTGAAAAACGAAAGAAGAAAATGAGCAAAAGCTCGGGCAAAATCTGTTGTTTGCACGGGGAGAGTCCTTTTTCACCAGTTCCAGTCACATCCTGTGACTGTGGCCCACATTTAACTGTCCAGCTATTCAGTACGTAGTCTGCAGTCCTTCGTCCTTCGTCCTTCGTCCTTCGTCCTTTGTCCTTTGTCCGCTGTCCAAATCCGACATTGCCTTGAGCTTCGATAGGCTTCCGTGTAAATCTGCGGGAAGTGTTAATTTCAACAGCCGCTTTGTTTGTCGTTCCTCTCGTCTACACAGACACACATCTTTTTACAGGGTATCTGTGTGTATGTATTGCGATTGCAGGGCCTAACTTTTGACTCAACTCTTAACGAGTGCTTAATACAACCAACAAAAGAAAAGGAAAGAAGCAAAGAAAATAAACATGCAAAAGAAATGCGCAGAAAAAAAGAAAGAAAATTCTAATGGGCTTTTCATAAGTTAGGATTTTTTAGACTAGAAGTTGTTAGTGAAAAAATTGCAGCTTTAAAATTTACAATAATAACAATAATAAAATTGAGCTAAGCTTATTTTAATATATGAGAAAACTGTTTAGTTAAATAACTTATTTAATTATAGTTTTTATAGGTTTCTAAGTTTGCTTTTTTATACAGAAATCAGCAGACATTTTTTAACGAATTTCAAAGAAATTCAATAAAAAATTAATTTAAAAAAAACCGGTATTTTTTTGATATTTATGGGAATTAATTAGTTTTTTGCATAAAGAGTTAAACAATGAATGAATTAAAATGTCTTTAAAAAGAAAGTCAGAAATTATCTTCAGAACTTAATTTCCAGGAATTTAGCTGTCTACAAACAGTTCATTAGAATATACCCTATATATTCGGGAGAGTATAAGTTTATGAGAAATAAATATACAAATACTTAAAGTATAAGAAAAAGTTTATAAAATTAAACTTATAAATTGTATTAAGAGGAAATAAGATATATACAAATATATATGTATTATGCATATATAAATATATAAATAATCATAGCTAGCAAAGATAGCTAAGATTACTTTTCAAGGAATTACTTTATTCAAAAGCTTGCTTTTGTCCTTATCTAAGTCCACCTTAAAGAGTTTTCTCCTCAGAGTTTATCGCCTCATTTGTAGTTTCTAGTCTCTTTCCCTCTCTCTCTCTCGCGCGCTCTCTCTCGCTATCTCTCTCTCTGTCCACACCTCATTTTGCTATCGAATGCACTTAAATATCAAATTAATGCTAAGCAGCTTTTTAAGCCATGTTTATCAATTTGTCTACAACTGCTACAAAATGTGTAAATATTTTCTCCATCATAGGAAAATGTTAAAGCCAAATGGAAATCAACGGTAAAAAACAATTATTTATGCGCTCTCTTCTTTTCACACATTTGCAAAAAACCAAAAAAAAAAAAAAAACTTTAGTCGTAGACGCGCACTTTCAATTAATCACCCAAAAACCAAAAATTGCAAAAAATACCCTGTCAAATGCCAACCACATCCACAAAATACCCTGTTATCTACTTAAATACGTTCAATCTAAAGCAACAATTAATTAATCACAAAAGGACATTCATTCGAAATAGATAATGTATTCATTAAGAAAACAGTGAACGGGCACACGTTGGGCGCCATTGTGCAGTTATTCATCATTTGAATTCATCACAAACAAATGAACACTCGACACGCACATCATAAATCGAGCGAGGGGACAACAATGTCCCGTTAGCTGTTAGCTGTTAGCTGTTGGCCAGGCTTAAAGTGGACGAACGTGCCGCCTATGTAAATCGTGTGTAAATTATTGCTACAGGCATATTCCAACTAATGCCGAGATTTCATATAAAAACACACACACATACACACACACACCCACACACACACATATATATAATATATACTTATATATTTATATATATATTTATATGGGCTGCCTTGATGAATTTCACTTCCGGCCAACAAATGCTTTGCTCAACTTCTTTAAGCGTTTGTCCTGCGGCAAGCTCTTCGGTGGGCGGGCCAAAAAAAGGGGGCGGGGCGGGGCGTGGGGCGTCCACTTTGCCGCAGCGGCCACTTGAAGCGCTATTTGCCTTGAATTAGCACTAAAATGTTTTTGACGACCGACGAGCTTGGCTGCATCCGCCAAAAGCAAGTGTCCTTTCTATACCCTGTACTCGTTGGCAAAGGGGAGGTTTTTTCTCTAACTAACTTTCCTAACCAATAAATACAACAGGCAGCAGAAGGCTAACTAGAGTATATATATATTATATATTTGATCAGCTGGACGAGGCAACACATAATAAAAAGAGAAAGCTTTTTATCTCTATCTTTATCTATCTTATATGTATATATAAATATATCTTTGATCCGTATACAGAAGAGCTGACCATGTTTAAAGTCTTTGTTTAATCTTGTTGTTTAATCTTAGAAATTGTTCCTAAGTCGGATTAAAAAAATTGATTATTTAATTAAAATAAAAGCTTATAATCAAATAAATGTTTTTAAATGAAAAACTATTTTGTTTTTAAAAATATCACCTTTAAAATCTCAGTTTTGCTTTGCTCTTAAAATACATATAAAATATCATAAAGATTCTATATCTTTATATACTATATTCTATATAGCTCTCATAGGAACAATAGATAAAAAATTTAGTTTTTATATGAAAAACTTTTTTGTTTTCAAAAATATGTCAACTAAACTTAGCAATATTAGTTTTTGTAATAATCTTAAAATATAAGCTATAAACGTATTAATATCAAAAAACTATATCATATAGCTATTATAGGAAATATCGGTTTAAAACCAAGTTTTTGTATGAAAAACTTTTTGTTTTTTAATATATTCCAACCAAACTTGACAATTAGAAGCTTCACTAAGCTCTGAATCTATAACCTAAATCTTATGAACATCAGTTGGCTATATCATATAGCTGCCATATGAATAATTTGCCTAAAATTAAGTTTTTGTATGAAAAACTTTCTTGGTTTTAAAGAAATCTAAATCAAAGTTGGCTATTAGAAATAATATTTTGTTTTTAATATACTAACAAAAAAAGATTTTAAACGGTCGAAAAAAATAAGTTTTTAAAAATGAAATAATTAAAAAAGCTATTAACATCTAATAAACATTATTAAACTTATCATATAGCTACCATAGAAAAAATCAGTTAATTTTTTACTTATAGTATATAGATTCACTAAGTCCAGGGTATTTACCTGTTGACTACCCAAAATGGTATGTGTTCTATCTTGTGTGTGTGTTTTTTATTGCCGTGGACAAACTATGTATTCAATTTCGTTATCCTTGGTCGTGACCGTTGGCTAATTCCTTTCTGGCCGTCGCCATTAAATGCTCGTTGTGCCCGCAGAGCGTGCATTGCCTTGCAAATCCCGTGGCCGGAACCAGGACACAGCCAGGACACTTTTTGGCCATTCAGTTGGAAGCGGCAATCCGCACAAATGGCGTGCAGGATTGCAGCCCGTTGCTGAGCTGATTTTCCGCTGCCTACAAATTGTCCTTTTCCATTCCTGGTTCGCTTTTCTTTTTTTTTCCTCTTTTTTTTGTATTCTACTTTTTGTCGCGTTCCTAAGCCCCATTCCGAAATGGCCCAAAGTGTTGGCCATTTTGGTGCGGCATGTGTGAATAATCGCCGGAAAGCAGCCAAAAGCCGAAAGGACTAAAACGCCACCGAATACTAACACTCACAACTAAACACACACACACTCACACACACACACATACAAGTGTATAGACACGCTTTACACTAGGCAAATAAACTAAAAATTTTACACCCAAATCTTGATTTAGTAGCTTTTTGGGAAAATCTTTCAAAGGTGCAAATTTTATAACCACATAAATCTTTTTTACACAATTTTTTGTTTTATTGCTAAATCTAAATATAGAACTTGTACTAAATTTTGTAATTATTAAACTTAAATACAGCAACTTAAATACATTTATTTTGTCAAGAAACTTTAGCCTTATTTAAAGTTCAAAAAATTTGTTGATTTATATCATTATAATTTATTTCATTTTACGTATTTTTTTCTTTTCATTTATGCCACGTTTAAAAAATATTTGTATTAATTTTGAAAAAAAAACGTGTTTATTAAAATACAACCAAATAATAATTTATTTAAATGGGAACATATTTTACAAATTGTGTGTACACATCTGTAAACATTTTACACATAAATAAAGACTCTTTTCTCTAAGTGTACACTCAAAGAAAACTAAAATATTTTAGTTACCCCAATCAAAATAAATTTGCTTATAAAATTCAACTAAATTTGAAACTTTCTTAGCATAAATTTATTTAAACTTATTTTTCTTTTAATTTATAGTGTTAAAAAATACAATAATTGCAGTATTTACTGTATGAATTTTAATAAAATTTAATTGAGCTTCTTTCACGCTAGTTTTCAAACCAAAAAAAAATTAATATTTTATGTGCCTAATATTTGTTTATATTTGTGAAAAAATATATGTTTTATTTTAAACGAATAGATTAAATTTAAATAAAAACCTTTTTGTATTTTTTCAAGTATTTTTCTAATATAATAATCTTAATTAAAATAAAACACAATTTAAGACACTTGAAAGATAAAATTTTAGCAAAAAGCTTTTAATTCTACTAAACTAGACAATCTTTTTTGTTGAGTGTATAACTATACACACACACACACACACACACACACATATATATATACTATATACACAGTTAGTACACGCTCCAATGGGTCTACAGTCATTACTCTCTCTTTGCGTCGACAATTTATATAAATGCCACGCATTCAATAAATTTGCGGTTCTCTATTACCTGAATCCTGTTTGTGGTTTGTGGCCAACAGTTGGCGCTCAACGTTTGCCGTAACCTCAGCTAAATTAATGCAAAACTCGCCGGCCGCAAAACTAATTTGTCATGCGTGGCCAGAAACAGTCAAACCACCCAAAAACCACCCAAAAACCCACCCCAAAACCACCCACCAGGTGGACAAGTCAGGCAAGCTGGCCCAAATGCCAGGGCCATGGTCGTTGCTCACCGAGGGCCAACTCAATTAAAATACATGAAATTATGCAAAAATGCCATAAACAGCAAATGCAAATACATACACACACAACACACACACACACGCACACTCAGCCACAAATGAGCTCGTTTCGCGTTTATGCATAGCACAAATTCATGTATTCAAATTTAATGCAATTGAATTGCGGGTGAATAACTGAGTATTCAGTTAGTTATATGACAAACTTTGCCGAGTAAAATCATGTAAAAGTAATTCATTTAAAGCTGCTCGAATGCGAATACTCTGCACGTAAAAGAGAGCTGCTCAATCTGAGTATTATTAATTAGAGTATGGGCTAAAGAGGATATAGAAAGGATATTCAAAGAGTAAAAAATTTTGCATTCTTTGATCCTTTACAAAAGCTAATGCCAAATGGGTTGTCTCTCACATTTATAAAGAAAGAACTTATAGTCAAGGAATACTAGACAAAAATTAATAAAATTAAAAATAAATAAATAATATTTATAAAATAAAAATAAAAAAATTTAAAAAAACTAAAAATAATATAAAATAAAATAAAATAAAATAAAATAAAATAAAATAAAATAAAAATAAAATAAAATAAAATAAAATAAAATAAAATAAAATAAAATAAAATAAAATAAAATAAAATAAAATAAAATAAAATAAAATAAAATAAAAAAAATAAAATAAAATAATATAAAATAAAACAAAACAAAGTAATACAAAATAAAATAAAATAAAATAATAAAAAAAATAAATAAAAAAATATAAATATAATAAAAGACGCTGCCCAAAATGTAAATAGTTTGATATTACAAATTCTTTATATATTATAATTTAATATATAAACTTATGGATATTTGTTTATGACAAGAATATCTATTAATTATTTCAAGTAAAGAAGAGCTTATAAAAAAAACTGGGTGGTCTTAACTTTTATAATCTAAAAGAAGAGTTGCATTTATACTGATAAAAAGGCTAATGTGACTTAAAAAACTCGTCGGAGAAACCAATTGTTATTAATATCACAAAAAATCTGGCAATTAATTTAATTAATTTTATTTTATATATGGTATACAGAAAAATAACTATCTATGTACAGACGAACAGACAGAGAGACAAACTTCACAAAATCAACTCGTTTGTTAATGCTGATCAAGAATATAAATATATATACTTTATGGCACACAAAAAGCCTTCAGCTGCCTGTAAAATTTATTTCTTACTTAAATATTATCTTACTAAGAATCTATTAAAAACAGTATGCTATACTTTAGGCAGGGTATATAAAAAATTGAAAATTTTATCAATTTAAATACCCATTATAAACAAATTAGTCGTAATCACCCTAAAGCTTCATTTAAACACAAAAATCCCACTCAAAAACACATTCCGCCCAAACAAGCTATTAACTGCCTTAAACGTAGCTTAAAACCCAAAAAAAGCAGCTCAAATTTAGCACTTTCCTAGCTAAAACTGGCCCCAAAAAAGCTAACTATTGTTAAACTAAAAAAAGGACATTTGGGCTAAAGGCCAAATCAAAAATACGCTTCAAATTTGGGACATTTAACGAGCGTTAAAAGCAACCAAAAAACAAGAAGAAGATATGAGCATATATCACGTATACGCCTAATGGGCTTTAAGTGAGCGTAATAAATATGAACGCACAGACAACGCTTAAAACTATAGAAAGCTACTTAGCGGGCACTATCTATCTCGCTCGCTCTCGTTCGCTCTCTCTCTCTCTCTCCTATAACACTTTTTAACACATTTTGGGCACCGTATTTTCCTCCCCCCCTTTGCTTTATAGTTAGCGCCCCCTTTTTCTACTAGTTGGAAAAATAAGAAAGCATTTTCCATTTCACATTTCTCGTTCGCTCGTTATCTCGTTTTTTTTTTTTTTGTTGTTTGTTGGTTTCTCACTCATTTCGTTGCGCTCCTCACACATTCTCTCGCTCTCTCTCTCTCTCTCTCTCTCTCTTTCTTTCTCTCTTTTTCTCTCGTTCTCGTTCTCGTTGTGGTTCTCTTTTCGCCCACGCAGGACTACGTGACTGTCTATGATGGATATACCACACGTGACCCCATCATTTTGAAATTTTGCGGTGGCGGTCAGGCCGTGCCCGCCGCTGTCTCCAGCGGCCCGGAGCTGCTTGTTGAGTTTAGCACATCGCCGTTTGGCACTTTTACGGGCACCTCGTCGCAGCTGTTGCCGCTCTACGGTTTCCAGCTGGAGGTGAGCTAAACAGAAGGAACCCTTTTTTAGCCCCAGGGACTCAACTCAAAGTTTGTTTTCTGTTTTAGGTTGAGGTGCAATTTGTGGACATTCAGAGTCCGACGTATTCGAAGAATAAGAAACCGTGCGAGTTTTGGATACGCGGCGCTGGCCGTGGCATTCTGGAGAATCCGAAACATTCGCTGGCGCCCAACTCGACGTGTCTGTATCATCTGCAGGGCATGGGCGTCTTCAAGACCTTCGACCATTTGAGTTTATCCAGGCGCACCAACAGCCAGACCGGACTGCATCCGCCCATGTCACGTTTCAAGGTCTGGATATCGGTGCTAAAGTTCAACTTGGATCCCGAATTCGGACAGATCGATGAGACATCGGTGGGCGCCATTGGCGTACTGCAAACGCAGGAGGATTGCAGCGGCATGCTGCGCATCTGGGATGGCACACTACGGGATGCGCCCACCTGCAAGGATCTCAATTGGTGAGAGGTCCTAGTTAAGCCTTTCTTTACTCTTAACTTCATTCTCTCTCTCTCTCTCTCTCTCGCTCTGCTTTTAGCGCTAGTGAGCCCAGCGGCTACAGCTCCTTGGGCCACTATTCGCACAACGCGACCAATGTCATCGCCCGCTTCTGTCGGGGCACAATTCCGCGCACCTGCGATCGCTCCAACATCAACGAGACCTTCGCCCGACCCTGCACCATCTCCGAGAGCTACGTCTCCAGCACCGATGCCATCACCCTGGAGCTGCGCAACACGGAGTCCACTGTGCTCAGGTGAGCTCGAAAGCCCCGAATCCTTTCACTAAAGTCCTTAAAGTTTCATTCAAACAAATCACAATTAAACTGATTCCAACAATTTCCATAATTTTATCTTTTTCTTTTATAATTTGACACCTTTTATAATTTTCACTTGATGAAAAAGTTTTACCTATTGAACACAGTTGAATATTTGTATATATATATACGAGTTCCATAAGATAATAATATCTTATATAATATCTTTTTCCTTTATAATTTTAAGCCTTTCATAATTTTCACTTTATAAAAAAAAACTCAACATAAGATCTTATCATTTTTTAAATATTTTCCAAAGTATCAATTTACCCTACTTTTTTATTCAACACAGCTTTATATTTATTTATATTTATATATATATATATTTATATATTTACATAATTAATTACACATACACCCATGATCATATAAATAGGTACACTTAAAAACTTCTCAATAAGAGATAGTTTTTTAGTACTTTAAGAATTTAAAGCTTATTAAATTTTGGTATTTTTTGTTGTCAATGTCTGGTCACACTGTGTTACTGGAAATACCAGTATTCCAGCTCGTCACTTTCAATACTGTTCTTGAGACACTTTCAGTATTCCCAATTAAAGAAGCGATGAATATAAATATTAAAAAAGATAAACCAAAAATAACTTTAGCACATTTTCTTCCTGTTTTTTCATGTTTTTACAGAAATAAAAAATACTTATGAAAAGTGCTGTTCATAAAAATATATATGCACGTATATAAATATAAATAGTTGCCAAAAAAATTACTGATTTTAAAATTATTCACTTGGTATTGATGAGAAACTGAGACTATTATTAATTATTACGATCAAGCGAAATGTTTGATTGACTGATAAATTATAGAAAAGCTCTGATTTAAGGGGGTTCCCCCTTTTAGCTTTTTGTCAGACATTGACAACAATAAAAATGCCATAAATTAATAAGCCTTAAAGTGCAAAAAAAAAACTATCTTTAGTTAAAAAGTTTCTATGTGCACCTATTAATATGATCATGGGTGTATATGTATATTTATATGACAACTTCCATTCTTCCATTCGAAACCTCGTCTTTAGTTTTAGTTCATGGAACTTTGATTCCATATTTAAAAAAAATAAAAAATATTTTCTTCTATACATTAACTTAATTAAATTAAACGATTGATAGTTTTTATAGATAGCAATTTTTTATATGTTCTACATAGAACTTACCTGAAGACAACAGCTAATTAATTCTCCTCGTTCTCCGCTCTTTTTCCCACCTTCCTCACAGACCACTTGACTTTAAGCTGAAGTACGAATTCATCGATCTGCATCAGGACGGATTGCCGCAGGGCGGCGGCGAGTTGGATTGCAATCGCAAGTTTATCAGCAGTCTGATGGATCGCAAGGATCCGGCGATTTTTCGCAGTGTACGCAACATATTCCTGTTCGGGCGGGGCGGAACGCGTCATCTCAAGTGCGTCTATCGATTTGAGGCGCTGCGCGGGGAAAGAGTTCGCATCAAGTTGCGCAAAGTGACGACCTCCAATCGGGAATGTTATTCGCGGCTGGACGAGGACATCAATCGATCCTTTTGCTATGGCGATACCAATGTGCGCGTTGAGGTAACTTAACCATAATTCACTTTCATGAATTCTCCTCAAACATTTTCCTTTAACAATCTCACTTAGATCTTTGAACGTCCCTATCCGGACTCCATTCTTCTGCATCGCGGCTGCGTTTGCAACTCTTCGAATCAGTCGCATTTACCCATCGAATACACGTCGACGGGCCGTGATGTCGAGGTGCATTTTATAGCACACAATATGACCACACTGGACGATCCGGATACGGCCAATTTCGAGGGCATGTTTGAGTTTGTCAAGGCGCCGACCAGCTGCAAGGACGGCAGACGCAAGTTCGGACCCAGCGGCACCATAGACATGACCTTCGGTGATGTAAGTGCGACTATTTAATACCCTGCATAAGCAAACAGAAAATTATAAATTAGTTACAGGGTATTTTTTAGTCGGATAGTGCTTAGAATAGACAGAAGGCAATTAAAGTACTAAGACTAAAAGTATGCAGATGTTTCAGTGTAAACAAAAAAAATAATAACAATAAGAGTTTATCTAAATTTACTCAAAATCGATAAATATCGATACACATATTTTTGAGAAGTTTGTAAGATTATTAGACTTAATTAGATAAATAGGTGTCGTTTACAAGAGATTACAAGCTTTTTTTTAAAGATAGATAAAGTCTTCACAACCGATAAATATCGATTCTTGGCCAACTTTAAGTAAACATTTTGAGAACTTAACATATTAAATTAGGCATAGAATTTTTGTTGTGACATGCACAAATCAAATTCTTGGCTTAGTTTTCTCAAGATCGATACATATCGATTTAAATATGCATTGATTAAGGCTTAGTTAGTAAACCATAAGAGTTAAAGTTATTTAATTTACTGGTTTAGCTTAAACAAAACCGAGATTTTAAACTGAACTAACAAAAAATATAATATAAATAAGAGATTGGCAATTAAGGCTGAGTAGAAGGATAAGAAAATGTTGTTTAAAGTACGCAGCTTCTACACGATATCTGCTAGTCTATCATTAACTTGCTGTCGCTTTGCAGATTGAATGCCGTTCGCGACCCTGGCTAATCGAACCCTCCAATGGCAACAAGTTTCTCTATGTGCGTCTCAAGGCCATCTTCCTGAGCAAGCACAATCCGAAGAAGACCCAAAATGCGACCCATTTACAGACCAACAACTGGCGTTGCGAGACCAAATCCCGAGCGGTGCTAACCACATCCGAGGGTGAGTTGTAATTTAAAACAGAAAGTGGTATACCCTGTAATAATCCAAACAACACACACCAGGTCTGACCATTGTGGCGTGTCCGCTGAGTCCCGACTCGAATGCCTACGAGTTTGTGGAGATCTTCAGCTCCGGCTGGAATGAACGACCCAATTTTGCGCTCATGAATCGTTCACGCGCCATTAGCGTGGAATTTCTGCGTCCCAGCAACGGTGATTATACCTTCAACTGGATGGAACTGGTGCCAAGGCCAACGCTCAGCATAGCGGGTAAGTATTGATGATATAGGTTCAATCAAAATATATATTAAATTCATGCGAGTCCTTGCAGAGGATTGTCAATTCAAGTGCGCTGAGCTGGGCGCCTGTGTGAATGCGAGCGTCTGGTGCGATGGAACCGTCCATTGTCCTTCTGGTGATGACGAGGCCTTCCTGCAGTGCTCCGCCTTGATGAAGCTGCCCGCCGAAATCCTTGCCACACTCTGCCTGATCTTTGTGCTCTCGTGTTGTGCTTTTGCCGCCTTCGCTTACAAGTTAGTCAAAGTCTATTTTAAACTAGGGAAAATATTTATCTTATCAGGAAATATTATCATATTTGCTGATCTTTCATTTATATATATTCCTTATCGGAGTAATACATATTTGTGTGTCTATCTGTTTCTCTATTAAATGGGTTTCTTTCTTAAAACTTGCTAACTTGGTTTACATATAGTTTCAATCGGACTGAACAATTATTTCATAAAGCTAAAGGTTTAAAAATTATCTTTAGAAAACTTAGATTTTGTATGGAAAACTTTTCTGTTTTTTTAATAGCTTCTTGACCAATAATAGCTTTAATTATGGCATTCAAATATAATTAAAATCTTTTAAATATTGAACTAAATTTTCATACACAACAAGTAGAAAAGAAGTTATTTTAAAATTATAATTAAACTTATAAACATTGATCTACATTTTCATAGAGTACACATAGAAAAGAAGTTCTTTTAAAATTAAACCTTATAAATATTATAAATTATCCGATTTACAAGTGACCTTAAGTAAGGTTCTTTAGTATACTTCAAACATATAATTATTAACGTTAATATAATTTCAAGAGATGTTAACTAAGCTCAAGTAATAATAATAATAATATCTATAAATAAGATCTTCAGTAAAGTCTTAGCATAAAAGATAAATCCTAAATAGCTTCCATTTAAAATATTTATGTTTAAAAACTTTTAGATATTTCAAGGCATCTTGACCAAACATGCCAATTATCAGACTATATTAATTATTTAGACATTATAACATAATGGTATTTAAATCGGACTACATTATCATATAGCTGCCATAAAAACAATCGAGTGATAAATAAGTTTTTGTATAAACAATTTTTTTTACCTTAAAATATCTTTCAATTAAATTTTTAATTTGTTTGCTGATTATCTAATTATATATTATTATTTTATTATTAATCATTAGAGCTTAAAGAGACTTGAAGAATATGTTGCGAATATTATTCAAGTCTTTTTAAGTTCTAATAGTAACAATCGTTTAAAAGATACGATTATGTAATAATATATTTAAATATTTTATAACTTATAATGATCTAAATTAATTTAAATCAAGACTTGAAGATACACAAATTTTAATTTAAGTCTTGCCTGAATAGAAAATTACAATTAAATGAAAGTCTGCTATTTAAAACTTTGGCATGCCGAAGAAAAGAGTTTCCCTATGCTCGATTGAAAATCCAATTTAACAATTTAACTAACTTTCGTGTTTAAAGGAAAATCAAGAGGAAGCTTCGCGGCTCGTCCGTGCTGCAGACGCGTCTAAAGTCGCTCAGTTCGATGGATACGGCTGTCCTGGATGAAAAGGAGGTGATTTGCTGACAAAGCGACAATTCTGTGCGTTACGTGGAGATCGATCGTGTTACCACGGTCTGATGCTCGACGGCCCCTAACGTACAGAATTGTGCCCCGGAACTGAAATCGAAATCGAAATCGAAACTGAAACTGAAACTGAAACAAAAACCGTTAGCGATCATCAAAAGGCAATTAATAACAAAATAAGCTCGCCATTGAAATCAAAAAAAAAAAAAAAAAAAATAAAAAAAAAAAAAAAAAAAAAAAAAAAAAAAAAAAAAAAAAAAAAAGAATCAAAATCAAAATCAAAACAAAAAAAACCAAAACTCAATACCGAAATCAAAGTCGTTCACCTGTTTTTAAAATGCATTTAAATCAAAATCAAAAACAAAACAAACAAAAAAATCGAAGATGAAGTCGAAGTGAAAGAAAACTAATATCGAGAAAGGTTTTATTTCGTATTTAAAACTCGGTTTTTATATACACATATATATATATATATATATATATATATTTATATATATAGAAAGTGGTATTAACTCTACTTGGAGTTGTTTTATAAGCAATTTTTTCTAGGCCTAAAATCATTTGTATTTCAGTTGTTATTCAATTGTCGGAATACGTTTTTTCCACACCACTGTACATATAAAAACAAGAAGGTCACATAGAAAAGAAAGAGATAGACAGAGTGCGAAAGAGTAGGAGAAAGTGACAACTTCCGCTAGGTTTTTTATAACGATTACAATTACCGAACGCTCATAGACCTATGTAGATACAACTGTTTCCTAATAGACACTAAGTAAAACAACGTACTAGCCAAAAAGTAAACAAAAACAAAAACTATAACTAAAGTTGACTAAAAGCAACCAACAAGAAATAAGTAAAAGAAAAATTGAGTTAGGTTTGGACAGATGAGACAAGCTTATGAGGGAGTATTTTTTTTTTTTTATGTTCTTCTAACCACAGCATTTATTATGCGACGCACAAAATAAAAAGAGAAGTCAAGTGAACTATCTAAATAAATACATATAGTGAAAAGTAATCCCAAGTAGAACGTAAGTGAAAATGTTTTACATTTTAAGTTTTTTGGTGGAAATAAATAGTCGAAAGGAACATTCGAGAAATATGTCAATATATATAGCATATATATACACATATATATAAACAAGTATTAGAAGCTAGTTTAATTCGTTAGTTGTTTCAATAGACGTAGTTATCATCAGCATAATATATATATATATATATAAATCTATATATATATATATATTAAAATATATACTGAGTGATTCAGTTAAGATCGAGTTCAACTCTAAACACGATCACGCCTCAAGTCACGCCTCATTGTTGTTCTCGTTGTTGTTGTTTGTCTCCAATTATAAAAAAAAAAAAATGTGCACAATTTCGCGCTCATCGCTCACAAATTCACAATTTAGCGGCAAATACCCTGTAATTCCCCAACACCACACACCCTGCCAAATAAAAAAAAAACCAAATAAATCCTGCATGGCATAATAATGTTTGGCTCTGGGCTCTGTGCATAATTCTCAATTCTGATATTCTTTCTTCTGGATATTCGTTTATTTTACTTTTCCGTATCGAAGAGAACAAGCAAAGTCGTCGTTGAGACCAGGGCCTAAAGACCCTAAAATGGCAGCAACAACAATTGCGCAACAGAGGGAGAGAAATGGGCGATAAAGAGACAAACAAAGAGAGAGAGAGAGAGAGAGAGTGTGTGTGATCAGTGATCAAAGATCGATCAGGGACTCCACAGGCAAAAGGCAAAATCACGATCTTAAATGCAATATTTTCAACAACTCAACAAAAATCCAAAAATTATTGTAAATATTAAGCAGAAAGAGAACAAATAGAAACTGTATAACAATTTTAAAACAGCGCGTTTTATTTAATCAACACTTGTCTATAATTATTACCCAAAAAAAAAAATAGTTGCAAACATATATTTTGATGTTCAAATCAAACTCAGACAATAAATTTTGCATCTCATTTGAAACGATTTTGAGCTACTAGTAGAAGAAAAAAAATACACACTACATACATACTTATATATCTAAAGATTCTTAAAGATCGGCATGATTAGCAAGCATTTAAACAAAAAAAAACAAAACTAAAAACAATTTAAAAACAATTAAAAATAAATTTAACATTTAATGCAATCATATTTAAAAATGATTTTCGTTTAGAACGCATCAGTTATTAAAAATATTTACAATTAGGCAAATACAATTAAATATTAATATATATATATATACAATAACGTATATATATATATATATATATACGCGCCGATCTCATTTTAATGGACTGAGGCAAATACACAAAAAAAAAAGTAAATCAAAAACTAAACCCGGATGAGCGTCAAAATATTAAAAGACCACTTAAGGTTACATTTTTTTTAAATTAAAACTAGTTTAAATATAAAATAAATTAAAAGAAAATGAAGTCAACAAATAACTAAACCAAAAACTAAAACATAAACCAACATAAGCTAAATTTCAAATGTTGTAAAAACAAAAGAAAAACAAAACAAAAAAAACCCAAAATCATATCAGATTCTAAAATGATATTAACATTAAATGGAAAAACGTAAACTCAATAAATGAACATTTAAATTCAAACCTGTTCTTTAAATGCTAGCCCAGCTAAATCTTAATCAAAGTCCTAGTTCTGTGGCGCTTCCTGGCGCTCCAAACGAGCGCTTGGCGCTGCTGCCTGGCTGCCATGTCGCTGGCGATGTTTGTACAGCGAGCTGGGATCGCGCGTGGAGAACTTGCAGTGTTCGCATTTCAGCGGCTTTTCACCCGTGTGCTGGCGCATGTGGATCTGTGGGGAAAGACATGGTTAAAGTTTGCTTTGCAATAAGGGAATCAATCAGTCAATTTATCAAGAAATACCACAATCAATCAATTAACAACCAATTTCAGTAGAAATCAGTTGCCAACCAGTCTGAGATTTAGTCAGCTCAAGCTCATATACATCTATTGAGTGATCAACACTGAAGACTTACTATCAGGCTAGCCTTGCGAGCTGTCTTCTTGCCGCAGACACTGCATATGAAGGGTTTTATTTTGTTGTGCACGGTCTTCACGTGTTTGGAGAGCGTTTTGCCGTTTACAAATTTGCGCTGGCAAATCTCGCACGTTTTCTCTGCATAGTATTTGTTCTTTTTAGCGGTCGCCACCTGTAGCTGTGCCTGCGTCTCTGTCACCTCACTTGTCATTTGCTGCTGCAGCTGTTGTTGCTGCTTCTGGGCGCGACGACGCAGCAGCTCACGCCGCATGACTCTGGCGCGCCAGCGCTTGTGGACGCGCATGTGTCGCCACACCAGCGCCGAAATGGGCGATTTGTAGTCGCAGCCAAGCGCGGGACATTGCAGCAGATCCGCATCCAATTGATGCGTCTTCCACAGATGCAGCGAGCAGCGGCGCCAGTTGGGCATGTCCAGGCCGCACTCGCTGCAGCTGAAGCCGGCGTCCTTATGGCACTTGGCGTGCAGGGCCAACCTATTGGCGTCCTGGAACTTAAAGAGACAGCCGCTTGCGTCACAGCTGCAACAAGGGAAACATATAAAAACCTGTGATCTACCTTACAGTTAATAGAAGCTACTCACGGCATTTGTAAATTCGCACGCAGCACAATGCGAAAGTCCTTAAAGGGCAGCGGCTGCAGCTCGGTGGGAGCGGGAGGCGGGGACAGCTCCCGGCTGTGGCTTTGGGACTCCGTTCCCTTTGCCTTTTTATGCAGGGCGCTCTGGCGGGCCGCCCTTTTTATGGGTTCATAGTTGTGATAGAACATCATATGGCCACGTAGATCCTCTAGTAAATCATACTGGCGCAGGCACAAGCTGCACACATAAACAATACGCGGCGGCAGCTCCATTTCATAAATTACAAATAGTTCTTACTTAGTTTTTCAATTAAGCGGCACAATTTAGAAACTAACAAACTATCAAACAGCTGTTCAGTTAACAGTGACGGCAGAAGTTAACATTTTTTGGAGGTGTTATTAACAGTGACAAATAGTTTGCGATGTGGCTGACAAAGTTTAAATTTAAATTTAATAGCTGTTTTCAAAAAATCAAAAGTCCTTCTTGAATTGCATAAAAAATGTGAAATGTTATGTTATCTTAGCCGCTTAGCACCCAATGTCGAGCAATTAGTATATACATGTACTTAAAGTTGTTTACAATGTAACAGGTTCCCTAAAACGCACTTAACATTTTGCAGATCTGTTATTAACATTGGCAAATCTGCAAAGTGTGCCGGCACTTTAAATTTAACAGTTGGCTTTAAGGACAAAACGCAGCTATTGTTTAACACGAAACTGCTATCAAGCACGTTAAAAAGCAGGCAACTTAGTTTGCTTACTTTATTAATGAAAAAAAAAACTAACGTAAAGCACATGTAACAAAGTTAGCTCTTTTTAAACTCACACTTAAAGTGGCAACATAAAGAAAAAATATCGTTTACCAACTCTAAAAGGAAAATTTTAAGAGAACACAGCTCTGCCAACTAACAACGGCCAGTCAGTGCGCTGGTATTTAAACGTACGCAGCTTACGGTCACACTGTCCACAGGAAAAACGCGAACGCGTATATAAACTAATTTTATAATTTAATTTAACTTATTAGTTTATTAGCGATATATATATATATATAGTCTCGGACTTGTCGGGAACGTAAACATGGGCAGCGCGCTGGAAAACTATGTGAATCAGGTGCGCACACTAAGCGCAGCGGGTAAGTGAACACCAATGAAAAAAACCCGGCCCCAAAAAATGTATTGCAATTGTTCCGAAATTTGGCAAACACATTTGTTGTTGCAGGCAGCTACCGTGAGCTGGCCGACGAGTTGCCCGAGTCGCTGTCGCTGCTGGTGCGCAACTGGAGCATACTGGACAATGTGCTCGAAACTCTGGACATGCAGCAGCACACGCTGGGCGTGCTCTACGTGCTGCTCGGCAAGCTGCACAGCGCCGGCACCGCCAATCCAGAGTCTCAGCAGATCTTACAGCTGATGCGTGAATTTATGCAGCGCTGCAATGTGGACCAGCTGCGCTTCGCTGTCTGCCCCTGTGAGTAGCACCAGCCAATTCCAATTGTGCGTTCAATCTAAATCTAAAGCTTTCGTATTGCCAGTTTACGAGCTGTGCCATTTGTTTTCCGACTATATGGTGCAAAAGAATCTGAGCATACTGGGCATCAAGTTGCTGTCGCGGGCGATTGAGCTGATCAGACACATGGACACACAGCTAACGCCCATACATGCCGATCTCTGCCAGCTGAGCCTCAAGGCGAAAAACTTCAATCTGATACTGCCACATCTGGATACAGATATCACCGACATCTCCACCGTGGCGGCCGAATGCAAAAATCAACAACAACAGCAGCCACAGCATACGCTGGTAAAACTATATATCTCTATATATACGGATTTATATGCCCTTACATTCCACCTTTTTTTCTTTCTGTTAAGGATGCCAATAATGATGCCAAGTACTTTTTGCTGTACTATTATTATGGCGGCATGATCTACACGGCTATTAAAAAGTATGAGCGCGCTCTGTATTTCTTTGAGGTGTGCATCACCACGCCCGCCATGGCCATGTCGCACATCATGCTGGAGGCATACAAAAAGTTTCTCATGGTTTCACTAATTGTCGAGGGCAAGGTAATTTAAACTATATATTTATATTTATTTCGCACTGAAACAATTTTATCGATGCAGATAGCGCATATACCAAAGAACGCACAGGTGATTGGGCGTTTTATGAAGCCGCTGGCCAGCCATTATCATGATCTGGTCACTGTGTATGGCAACTCGTCCAGCGAGGAGCTGCGCATCATAATACTCAAATACAGTGAAGCATTTACGCGTGATAATAACATGGGTCTGGCCAAGCAGGTGGCCACCTCATTGTATAAACGGAATATACAGCGTCTGACGAAAACCTTTCTGACGCTCTCACTGAGCGATGTCGCCAGCCGTGTCCAGCTGCCCAGTGCCGTTGAAGCGGAGCGTTATATACTGAACATGGTTTGTTAAGCTACGAATTTAACACATTTTTTATACATATATGCTTAAGTAATTGTTTGGTTTTAATCAGATCAAGTCGGGCGAAATCTTTGCCAGCATTAATCAGAAGGATGGCATGGTGCTCTTCAAGGATGATCCAGAGCAATACAATTTACCAGACATGTTCCTCAATGTGCAAACGAACATAACGCAGGTGCTCGATTTGGTTAAACAAATTAATAAAATGGAAGAGGAGATCATATTGAATCCCATGGTAAACATTAACTTAAATCTTAATTGCAACTTTTATTGTGCTCAATTTAATTGATTGATTGTGTTGCAGTATGTAAAAAAGGCGCTGGGCAGTCAGGATGAGGATTTGACGTCACAGCACCCCAAGAACTATTCGGGGTAAGACAAGCAAGCAAATAAAAAAACAAAAAAAACTCAAGCAGCAAGCAAGAAACATATATGAAAACCAAAATTCAAATTCCATTGACAGCGATCCCACGGATTGATGCGTTCCAGGCCGCCGCAGAGCCGAAGCAGTTGCCGTGGCCCCGAGGGCCAGTTGGGCGCGTCTTAATGCACATTTGAAAAGATGAACATGCTATTTTAAAATAAAAACTATGTATAAAAAAAAAAGAGAGTAAACTTAGTGCATGACTAATAATCACAATCAATGCGATCGATTATTGATTGCATGACATGCGAGTTGCGAGTTGCGAGCAAAGCGAAGATAAGCGACATTTTTTTTGTGAGGCGATCAGGCGACACACTCAAATTGCTTTGCACTTGCAGTAATTAAGCACTTGGCCCAACAATTCTGATTGTTTTGGGTACATTTTTATTATGTGTGTACTTTTATTGACAATATCAATGCCAACACACATACACAAACACACACACTAAACAGTTTAGTTAAGCCTAAGTGTTATGGCTAATTAAATGACTAGACTGGCGGATAATTAAAAAATTAGACGCGCCGCCATAAACTATTTATATATAGATTTGTAAGTACTAGTTAAAGCTAAGCTATTGCTATTTGTATTTGCTTAGACAGTGGCCACATTTAAAACGCTATACATTATATATTATATTTATTCTATATATATGTACAATCTTGCGCCAAGCCAAGCTAGCCCAAGCGCCGTTCCACATCCACAACTATGATTGTTGTTTTGTTGTTGACGCTTTCGAGATTCTCTTTTAACCGGTTTTCAATACATCTACTTCGAGCATAGCTGCTGCTGCTTCCATTGTTGTTGTTGTTGTTGCTCTTTCAGTTGTTGTTGTTGTCGTTGATGTCTTCAGCGACACGCCCCCGCAGTCAACGCCCATGCTGCGATAGAGCTTATGCACAACATTGAACAGTATAAAGCAGACGATCAGCACCAGCAGCGACATAAAAACATAAGCCAGCACCAGCGGTGTATCCGATATGGGATCCAACATTTTTTATGTTAATTAACTTATTCAAAAACACAAAAACAAAAAATTATTTGTTACTGCCTAACAAAATCTGAGACAGACCGAGCACAGGCAACGCAGAGGAAGCAAACAGAAAGCGGAGCGTCGAACCGAAACAGAATTGAAGCGCGTATGCTAATTAAATGTCGCCACATATATTCTTTTTGTTGTTGTATATATATCTTTACTCAATTGTATACTATATATATATATATATATATATATATATCTGTGTACGTTTGCCGACTTTTCGTACCGTGTGCATTGACACCTGTGCGTAAACTGAGGCCAGCCAAGCAAAAAGCCAGCAAGCGTATAGAACTTTCTGTCGCGTTACGTATACGCCGCGTAGTCGCGTCTCTATGATAAGCGCCGATTGAAAACTCGTTTATTGGTTATTTTTTTTTTATTTCTCTCAACGTCGCCTGTTACATTGACCAGGGTCAGGTCGAAGTGGTTTATTTATATTTTTTTTAATGTATTTTTGCATCTTATATTTTCAGTTTAAAGTTTGTCTCGGCCCACGTTTGCTCGACGTGCAGTTACTCTACTGTGTGCCCGAGGGTCTAAAGTGCCCTAAATCTATTTTTGCTGGCGCGTAATTGATTTGTGTTTGCAATCAGATTTATACACACAAACACATATATACATATATATATATATATATTATTGAAGAGACACTCTAGAGGAATCTCTAACGGCCTTACAGCTTAAACACTCATCATTCTGATTGTCTATCTATATATATATTCACTTACGTTCAGCGTAATTTCTATAAACATCTAGAATTTTAAAGATAGCCTAGTGAAATACATATAAACGCAATAATCATCGAAAAGCAAACTTATCTTTGACCTGTCGCAAATTTAATAAACTAGCACAGTTAACCAGCCATAAATATAACTTTTTTGTGCCCCGAACTTAAGAAATATTTTAAAATAACTTAAAGCTCACAATATCTTAAATATTATCTGGCAACTTTTATGCTTTAGTTGCCAAGACTGAAGAGATAAGCAAAGAATAGACTAAACAGTTGATAAGTATTCATATTAGATACAAATGAATATAAATGTGAAGGGTACTCCCTATGAATATGACTCAAACGAGCATGCGCTATTAATTCAATTGTTCTAACTACAGGGTATGCTGCATATAATGAACATTCATTGAATGGCAAAACATATTCATAGATTCAGCCAATCAAGCAATAAAATCTGCGACGCTTTTTTCTCGACTTTATTAATTGAATAAAAAAACGTGGAGAGCGACAAAGCAAAAAAAAAGGAAAAAACAAAATAAATAAATAGGCAGCTGGCCATAAAATTGAACGAAATTGCGCCGTGTGACGATCGAAAAGCTTTTTGGGGGGTCGCCGACATCGTGATTCGAATTGTTTCTTATCTGAGCGACTGATAAAAAAAAAAAAACAACAACAACGGAACATTTTCGCTGATAATGAATGGAATTTTGGGTGGAATTTTCGTGGTACCTGGCAAAGAGAACGTGCACATATAATATATAAATGTATATGCACTTGACAGACTGGAAATGGTTTTAAAAGGGGTCAACTGCGGCACTTCTATTAAATTAAACACAGTTGCATATATGAATACAACAGTATATAAAAGCTGCCCCTCTGAGTCGACCTTGAGACCGAGTTAAACGTTTCAGATGAGGGGGGCCATAGCCATTAGCCTAGCCCAGTTTTCTCACCTCACAACAGCAACAACAACAAGAAGAAGAAGAACAGAACAGACAAAAAATAATGCTATATATAGTATATATATATATAGTGTAAAAACGAGTTCTACAAAAAAATGCGACCCTAATTATAAATGCAAGCGAGCCGCCTTCGACCCTCTATTTGTTCGCTTCGCTTTGGGGAGGCTCACTTTGTTTCTCTCTTTCTCTATCTCTGTCTCTTTCTATCTGTTCATCTCGCTCGTTTTCAATTCTCTGGTTCGGATGGCCGCCGACGTCGCGGCGCTTGGCAAGCAGACGCACTGTCCGTGCAGCGTGCCTCCATGACATCCTTAATGACATCGTCCAGCACCAGACGCATATTGTTGCGTTCATTGCAGCGCAGCAGGACCTTCAGACGCGGCACATTACTCAAATGATCATAGTACTTGAGCACCCGGAAACTGTCCACCGAGTCGCGGGCAGCGACCGCAGCACATTTATTCACGCTGTGCTTGCAATTGCACATAAAGCTGATCGCACGCTGGCCGGGATGCGTATAGATGTCCAGTTCGACGCTGATCAGATAGCAGGACTCGAGCGTGATTGTAATGCGCACTATGAAGTGGCTCCCAAATTCAAATGCTTAATATATATATAGTATATATATATTTTATAGTCTTACTTACCCACCGAAGATTCATAGATCTGTGAACGATTCTGTATCCACATGGAGCGTGCGCTCAGCTGATTGCCAAATAGCTCGGAGCGCGTCTGATCCCGATGGAGATCGCGCAACGTTGAACGGGAACCGGGCGCAGCCGGCAGCGGCAAATTGTCATAGATCGATATATATATCTTGTGACTGACATACGCGACAATAAAGAACAGTATGATCAGTATGAGCAAGAAGACAATGTAGGTAAATAGTGTGGGTAACCAAATGATGACGTCCAGCAACATTAGAACAGAGGGCTGCTTGGGTTCTCTCTATAAATTACACTTAAATGTTGTTGCTGTGACAAAACTGAGCTTGCTGCTGCTGCTGGAAAAGCAAGGGAAACCCTTTGCCCAATTGCATTTAGCTTGGCCTTTGTTTTTGTTTTTGTTTTTTTTTTGTTTGTTTTTATTGTTTTGCAACATCTATGTAAATGTATTTATTACTGTTTTCTTTTGTTTTTTGCTCGTTTTTTTTTGTTAGCTTCTGTTTTGTGTTTTTTTTTGTTGTGTTTGTTTTATGTTTTTTTTTGTGTTGTTGTTTTTTTTATAGTACATATGATTTTACATTGATAATATTTCTTTTATATTTTAAATTATATGCTCGCTTGCTTTTGCTGTCTCTTTCTTTCTCTTGTACACTTGCACTCTTTTCGCATTTTGCTTTTTCGTCATAAGTTTCTGGCTCTTAAATTGGCCTGGGCCTAAAATGTACACAGTTGTTGTTTTCATAGCATTCAGCTTTTGGTTGCGCTGCTCGTTCTTTGACGCGCTCTCTTTCGCACTCTCTTAGCTTAACCCGCCGGCGGGTTCATTCGCACGCGCCCCCGGGCGCGGGGGCGTGGCTTGCACGCTGCGCATAACGCCTAAAAAAAAAATTTTTATTCCTAGGACAAAAGCTGCGCTTGCATATATCTCTGTCTCCCTCTTTCGCACACAGCAGGCGCTTTTTGTCTTGGCTTTAGTTAAATTAAATGTTAGTTTTAGTTTTTAATTAATTTACAATTTCTTGTTGTGTGTGTTTTGTGTGTGGCAGTTGTTAGAAAAAGAAAAAAAAAATGCCATTTATGTTTAAGCGGCGTTGGTTTAACAGAGTATAACAGTTAGCGATGTGTGTGTATAACAGTTTGTAAATAAGCATTAATTGCACAGGCTACCAAAATCTTATGCACTTTTTAATTAACATAGATATTTATATTCATTCTTTTGCTGACTTCATGTGCGAATTTCGTATTTCCTTTTTAGGTTTTAATAATAATTTACTAAATAATATTAAAAAAAAATATAGACAACTTTTTAAACTCAGCATGCATGTGTCTGTGTCTGTGTGTGTGTGTGTGTGTGTGTTATAGCTAAACTTCATATTTATATAAAGTTGTATGTTGAATTATTTATATGTATATATATATATATATTTGATTTTGTTTTTTAGGCTGTAAAAAACATTCAGATCTCCAATGATTATTAAATGAAATGTACTTATTTTGGTTTTTAGCTGGCAGCATGTTCCTTTATAAAGATATTCTGTAAATATATATACTATATATATATATATATATATTATATATATATTTATATATATATATTAACCAGTACTCGTAGAAAAGTGTTTTATGAAATGCTTTTTGTTTCTTGTTTTTTTTTTTTGTATTTTTTAGTTTGCTTTTCTTTTTACCATTTTAGACAAAAAAAAAGTTCGAAAAAAGTTCAGTGCGGCGAGTTGAGGTTGTTTTTTTTTTGTTTGTTTGTTTCATAATTTTTTGTTCTTTGCTAGTTTGCTTTTTTTTGGTTTTGGGCTTTTTTGATTTTTTTCTTGCTGCTGTTAGTTGTTGTTGTTGTTGGGAACATGCCGCAACTTTTACACGAAATTAACACACACATTACACAAATATGTAACTTTCAGCACAACATACAGAATTCATATACGTAAATTTAACATATTGGATTGGTATCTTTTATTTATTTTTTTTTTTTGTTTTTTTTTTGTTTTTGCTGGCGCCCATTCTTTGTATTCTTTTCTCTTGACATCGTCTTGCCCCCTGCCCCGCCCCCCTGTATATTTGTTTTTTAATGTCTGCACATTGAGCTCAACTCAATTTAAAATTTTTGCAACATATTTTAAGTTTCAGGGGGCTTTACATAATTGGTTTTTATCTTTTCAATATACATTTAAGATTTGCGTTTTCTTTTGTTTTAGCTTTTTTTTTTGCTGCTGAGCGTTTTTTTATTTTCAAAGTTTTTGTTTTTTTTTTTTTATTTATTTTGTTGTTGGCATGCGAGCTGCGTTGTTTTTTTGTAGTTGTTCTTGTTGATGTGGTGTGTGTGGATTTGTTGTTGTTGTTGTTGTTGTCAGCCCGATCTAGACGGACAATGAGACGAAACTGTTATACTGCGTAATGTTGCGCTTAAGGATGTCCGCGCAGGGGCCCAAAACGCGTTCAAATCTGAAAATTAATGGAAAATAAAATTAATAAATATAATATAGAAATATATTGTTTTTTTTTTAATGGAATCACAAATTTGAGATAACTTTGTCTATGATAAATTACCTTACAAATTAAATTTAAAAAAAAAATTGGACTTTAATTTAATTTACAAGCTATACAATTCTAAATCTTAATTTATTTTAAATGAGTTGAAAGACAAACAAATAAAACATTTATATATTTTTAGTACACTTTTTCTCAATTTATGTCAAACACAAATAAACCTACTCTCATTATAACACATAGAAAGAGAGATAGGCTTTTCTAAGAAAACTTTAACACTTTTCTAATACATTATTAAACATATTAACATATTTTCCACATTTGTAGTTAAAATTTGACAAAGCCCCGTTAAACTATTCACTAGAAGAACAAAAGCTGACTACAGTTTAAAATACATCTGCCTAGCTTTTATGGTTTAGACTGTGCAACCCACATCAATCAGTCAATCAAATGGTCTGCACTTTTAGCTATGCACTTCAGATCAATCAATTAGTCAGTCAGTAAATGAAGAAGATGGTCAACTTAGTAGTCAACACTTATGGCTTAAGCTATGCACTTAACACCAATCAATCAGTCAGTCAATCAATCAAATGGTAATTGAAGCAGTTATATACGTATATAGGAGGTATCAATTACCTCGCTCTATCCAGCTTGACACACTTGAGCGGGCCACGGGCCACGACAGTTGCCGCACGTGGCCGATCCAGGAGCAGGGCAATCTCACCAAAGTAATCGCTGGAGCCCAGGCGACCCACCTCGGCGGGCTCCTCGCCCTGCTGGAATGAGACAAATGCTTGAGTTGTTTGTTAAATAAACCAGAGTGCGCACAGACACTCACCTCGGAGCGCTGCTGGAGTACAACGGCACAGCCCTCGAGAATAATGTAGAAATCATCGCCAGCCGCGCCCTGTTTCACAATTGTCTCGCCATCCTCGAAGGCGCACGTCTCCAGCGAATCGGCGACCGTTAGGCGCTCCCATTTGTCGAGACTCTCGAGTATGGAGACACGCGACAGGAACTCCTCGTACATTTTGCGCTTGCGTATGGTCGAGCCCATAAGGATGCGTCGGTACGAATCGCGATCGATGCCCCACAACTTGACATCGCTCTTGGCGCGCACCGTGGCCGCCCTCGGTGTGCCATAGATGAGCGCCAGCTCGCCAAAGCTGCCGCCCTCGCTGATGGTGGTCACCAGTTCGGAGTTGACAAACACCTGCACGCAATTCAAATAGTGATTAAATCGGGTTTGTAATTTTAAAGGCGGCCATTTTGGATACTCACGTCGACCTCACCCACGTCGATGACATAGAAGTTGTCGCCCTCGTCGCCCTGCTGTATGATATTCTCGCCAGCGACGTGATTGACCGGAAACATAGCGTCGAATATATCGGAACGCTCGCTCTCATCGAGATGAGCAAAAAGGACATTCTTAGCTATGGCCTTGGATAGGGCGTTCATTGTCTTATAATCCTTGGGCACGACTTTCTTAACATAATTGGCGGCGTCCTCTTCGGTCACCGGTTCGGCGGAAATGCCGCCGCGCCTGCGGACGGGCGGTGCAGCTGTTTGTGGCATTGGACTGAGATCCTCGCAATCGTCTGGACTGATTACTTGTTTGCTGGCATCCAGTTTCACTTGTTCCTGCAATTGCACAAAGAAATCCCATTAGTATAACAGTTTTCAATCAATATAACAGTTTGTATAACAGTTAAATAATTTGTAAATCAACAAAGGGCTTTAATTAAGAGCAATTAGAATAAGCTAATAGCAGCTGGTTTAACAATATAACAGTTTGTATAACAGTAATACAAACGTTGAATTTGTTAAGCATTTGTAGAGTGGAGTGGTTTTAAGAGTTATAAGAGTTACTATTAGTAAATAAGTTTGTATAACAGTTCATATAACAGTATAAAGCTTTGTATAACAGTACTAAAACGATTAAAAGCTTGCTTAGTAGCTTATGGATACTATTTACAACTGTATAACAGTATATACCAACGTATAACAGCATATGCTTCCTCATTTAAATAAGTATTTAAGTTTGTGTGAAACTAAAGCAGTTTTAATATATATGAAATAGTTTGCATACAAACTCCTGCAACATTCTAACAGTACATATACATTCGTATATGTATAACAGTATATACACTCGTATAATTACTTCACAAAAGTATCCTTATTTTTTCTTTTAGTTAAACAGTTTTAATAATTGATTAACTACTAAGAGCTGCTTAAACATTTTAACAACTTGTAAAGCAGCATATAAATGCACATAAAACTTTTCTCACGTCACTAATCCAGCTTGTATTATATTTAAACGGTTTGAGTAAGCGTACCAGCATAAAAAATTGTGTATAACAATGTGGTTATTATAAGCTATCAGCACGATATGGCAAGAAATGCAGCGCCCGCATGCAGCGAGTATATTTGTTAAAACTATAACGGAAGCTTTTTGCGCACGCACAATCCCCAGGACGCGTGTCCTGATTGGACGCCCACCAGCAGCAACAGCAGCAGCAGCAGCCAACTCCGATGTGCGTCATTTAAGGGATGCTGACTTCGGGTGCATACACATATGTCAAAAGTCAGCGTTCAGCTTCCAGGCGATGCCAAAGCTTCGCAACTCTCAGCTACAGCCTGGACGACGCTCGTCTATTTTTGGTAGCTCAAAGCACGCAGCGCCCACGCACAGAAGATGAATTGCATTCGAGAATGCAAACACAAACTGAAGAAATATTATGTACATCTTGATAGCTTTTAAAAACTGCTGCTTGTTGCTGCGATTTGCTGCCATTTGCTGCTGTGACGTCAATGTGGTCACCAAGTGGCCAACTTTGCCGGCCAGATTATGTTGCATTTAAATGTCACTCAAATGTGACTGTTGCCCTTTACTCGGTTTGTTTTTGGCTTTTTGGGTCTGCCTGTCTGTCAGACTCTCTGTGGGGGCAACATTTGTCGTGTGTATATAAAATTCATTTGCTGTCTTAATTGGATTGTATAACAGACGGCATAGACATTTAAAGCAGTTTGCATAATTGAGACGCATACAAATCAGTCAATTTATTTGCTGCCGTTTTATGAAACTGCCCAGTATAACACTTTATAAATAGTTCAAAAATAGCTAAAAGAATATATCTGTTATATATAACTTTATTATTTAAATATAAGTACTCCATAATATATAAAAATAGGGTTAAGCCAAAACAAAACCTTCTTGTTATAAAAGTCTTGTTGCGCTGTTTAACAGAATATATTTTTAAGTTTAAATATGTACAAAGTCTTGTTTTGTATGTTTACTTTGAAGTTACCACAGATTGAGTTTACAAATAAATCAGCAACTTTTAAGTTATAGCAGATTAAATTTCATATTATATATGTCAGTTGAAACTTTATATAACAGTGTATTTTTCTTTTTTGCTACAAGTTACAAGCACAGAAATCAAGTTTTGTTGTAATTAAAATCTTGTCCTAAACTGAACAAGTGTTGTATATACAAATAAATTGAACACTTAAAAATCTGTTTACACTAATAAGCTTTCCATTAGTGCAAATGTAAGAACAATATCGGGGTTTAACACTTGTTTGCAGTCAATAAAGATTTGATTTCAGTTTAAAAAAACAAATTGTTTCAAAAGAGTTTAACTTAATAAAAGCAAACTTTTAGCAGTATAACAGTTAGGTATAACAGAATCTGAGTATAACAGTTGAAAATTATATAACAGTTGGTGTAAACAATATGATAGGTATAACATTTTAAGAGCTGTGTTTTACTTTTAAATTAAAGCTTTGTGTACAAGCTGAGTATAACAGTTAATAAGTTGTATAACATGCTTTTTCAATTTATTGCTTTACTATTTTTTACTATTTAATTAAGCCGCAATCAAACACTTAAACTGTTATACAAAACCCCATTGTAAAAACAGTAAAGCATTATTAAAGGGACTCGCCTATCAATAACTAAAAACTCTATTGTTTAACAGAATTACGACCATGTAACACTAAACGTGTTACATATAACACTAATTGGAGGAATTAATTTTTAAATTGGTGCTCATAACAGCCAGATAATACCTTTAAAAGCCTCTATTAGGCCGCGTCAAAAGTTGTTTACAGCCATTCTGGCTTATCAGAATAAAGTTTTCAACGGAACAGAGAACAACCCCCCCGAACCCAAATAAACTACTCATAATATAAATGAACGTCGAAAAGCAATTTTCGCTGTCAATAAACAACAACAGGCGGCGAACGCAACAAAATACGAGAAATGGCCAAAATGCATAAATTTTTATGGTCTAAACAAAAGCGTTTGAAGAATCACATTAAAAAAACAAAAACAAAAAAAAAACGAAATTTGAATTGTATTGTTTCGTTTGCTTGTGTAAACAAATAATAAAAAATAGCTGCAAACAAAAAAAAAAAACTAGATAAAAAAATGGGGCATATTTTAACGGAAAGAAACTCAAGTCTAGAATATATATACTTAACTTTTAAATCAGGTATAAAAAACTGTTATACTGTTAATCAGCAATTAAAAAATCCCCCCAATTAGCAAATGACTAAATTAGATGATCATGGAATACCGCTGATAAGGATGTCAACATTTAGCCAACACTTTTGGGCCAGCTGCCAGTTGAGTTGGCGAATAAATCAATCGACGTGCGCGACGCATACAAATTGCCACAAATGAGGCAAACGATGGTTAACGGCAGCCGTAAAAGGCTGCACCCAGGCGGCGGCCAGCACAAAATTTGCTGACAACTGAAAGCCGCCTGTTGACGCGTCTCTAGTTCGCACTCCCTTACGCACACGCCCTGTTTCCATTACCATTCGCTTGCTTTCTCACTCTCTCTGTCAGTCTCTCAGTCTCTCAGTCTCGCTCTTTCTCTGTCTGTTTCGTTCTGGTTTTTGCAAGTGCAACTTTGTTTATGGAGCGAGGGTTACGGCCAAGTTTGTAGCCGGCGCCGAGCAGCGCATGTTGGCCCTGACCTTTGTGCAGCAGCGGAGTCGGCGCTCAGCCAACTAGCCCTGGCAATGGCCCTGGCCATGGCTCTGGCTCTGGCTCTGGCCTGGCCATGGCTGCAGCTCCAAGCTACCTGTCTCTCTCTCACTCTCTCTTCCTTTCTCGCTCGAACACTGCAAATTTCCATTTTGCCTATTCCTTTCTTTTTTTTTTTTAGCTTTCGGGCGACATATTAAACGGAAATCGATTTCGAATTGCAAATTGAGTTACTGACGCAATCTAAAATTGCAACGGGCTGCTAGAATATATATATAAATATTTATATGTATGTGTGTGTGTGTAATCTTGACAAACGTCAAATAGTCTAAGCACTTATCGATATACTTAAAAAAAAAAAAAATAAATAAATAAATAAAGGGTACAAACACAACAATTGTCAGCTGATTAGTTGACATGCCAGGTAGATTGGAACAACAATTTGTTCCAATTGCAGCTACACTGCGCGAAATCACAAAGCAACTTAAATTTAAAGCCAAAGTTTGGCAACAAACTTTGTTGACTAACTTTTTGTGTTGATTTTGTGTTACATGAAAAAGTTTTCGATAAAGCAAAGCAAAGCAGCAAAAGTTATTATTGGATGGATTGTTGTTGAATATCCTGGCGGAAAAGTTATTGTATGGGTTGTTAAAACTTAAATACGCTTGTGCAAATTTAGCAGATTATTTATATGCTTTTAAAACTTAACATAAATGGCAATAAATCCATGAAAAAGTTAACTTTTTGTTTGATTTTTGATATATTTAATAATGTTAAAAGTTGTCTTTTATATAAGAAGCATATTTAAGCTCTAAAATAAAACGTTTGCTATAAAATGTGTGCAAAATAAATTATATTTTCCTAAACAAAACTCTTTTGACCAATCTATCTATTAATAAATAGGCTTATATAAAAATAGCCTGTCATTTTATTCATTATTATCTTATTTACTTGGCATATTTATTAAATATTTGAAAAGTTCTTCCCATTTAAACAATTTTTTTCTTCAAAACTGAATGTTTATAATATTATTATGTTAGCTTTATTAAAAAGTATTGCAAGAATGAAAATGATTTAAATATTAATTATCTTGAGAATACCTTCAATCATTTAATTATCTTTGAAAACCAGTTTATTCTTATACAAACTCATTATTAAACTAATTGTTGCCATGCCAACTAAATGTTTTAGTAGTATTTATATAAATATTGCTTCGGAAATCTTGAAAACAAATAAATTTTTGCCTATTTGAAAACTCAGAGCTTTGCCAAGTTTAAATTATTTAGCCTTGAAGTTGAGAGCTCATTTTTTATACAAAAACAAACAAATCGGAACTATATAACAAGTATATTTATATATATATATATATATATATATATATACTCTAAGAATGCGTTTAACATTCTGTTATGAAATTAAAGCAAAAAAAAAGCCTTCAGATATCAAATATTAAATGTTGTTAAATTTGCTGATTGCAAAAATCAGGCAAAGAAAAATAAATTCAAAGATATCTGAGTCAAAATAAATATATTTTAAATAACTTCAATTAAAAGAAAACATTATAGAGTTTATAGGTATTTAAAAGAATGTTAAAATAACTTTAAAGTTTTTCTTTTAATGTTTTTACAGAGTAAATAAAATACAAGTAATATTTATTATAAAATGCCAACCGCGAAAAATCACAATTCAAAAATAAATTTTATAACTAAGTGCCCAACAAATTTATAATTTTCTCAATTTAAGCACGTTTCTCTTGGTTTTACTTTATGCTGTTATTTTATTTTATTTTTTTTTTTGCCGTGTAGAATAAGTCAATGTTAATGTGCCATAAAAGAGCAATTTTTATGGGGCGATAACAACGATGGCAACAAATGCGTGACTATTTAGCTATACAACTTGAATACATCCCAAGAGCATCCCCCTGGCCACGCCCCCTCATCACACCGCCCCGCCACTGTTGCAGCAGTCAAAAGAAGAGACAAACGGAAAAACGAGCATGAAAAATTGTTGCACACACAAAAATGCATTCAAAATCGCGTTGAATGCGTGACGAATAATGCGAATGAGTGTTTGAATGAGTGTGTGAATGTGTGTGTGAATGCTTATTCAATAAAGAATTACAAGCTAAGCGACTAAGTGCAGCTGAGATAATACTAAATAGAGAGAGAGACGCGTTGCAAACCTTTGACATGATTTTAGCTTTTGCTTTCAGCTGCTAAAGATGTGTGTGTGTGCAACTGTGTTTGTGTGTGTGTAATTGCAACAAACGCTGAATATGGACACAAACTACAATATAAATATATATATATATGTATATATTTATGTGAACAACAACAACAACAACGCGACGCGACAACGTGAGAAGCAAACAAACAACTGACACAAAATAAATTCCACTTGAGATATGTTTTTTTTTTATTTTGCTTCTTGCTCTTTATATATTTATTCTCACAGTTTTCCACTAATGGATGTGTGTAATTTTCACAAATATATGTGTTTTAAAGACGGCACAACAACAGCAGTAGGAGGAAAACAAATACAACAACAACAAATATTACGTATACGCAACGTACAACAGCAACAGCAACAAAAACTAGCAATGACAAATCCAATGTCAAAGTTTTATAAAAATAAATATTAAAAAAAAATATTTATGCTCTCAAACAGCAAAAAAAAAATACCAAACTAGAAATGTGCCAAATCAAAAATACAAAAAAAAAAGGTGAGAGAAAATTATTGCAAAGAGCAAATATTTAAATTTATAAACTTATATATAGTATAAATAAATTGAATCAAGCCCAAAGAACTGGCGATAAAGGATATTTATAATAAGCATTTAAAGCATTTTTATGCGGGCAATCGAAAGATTTGAAATACTTATATTTGACGCTCTGGTTATTAAAAGAACTTTTTTAATTGGCGCATTATATAAAAAAAAAAAAACACATCTAAATATAATATTTTATATGTGTATATATATATATATATATATATATAATTTTCTTTTGTGCGTTGCGTGCGTCACTCAATTGGCAGATTTCTTGTTGGTGTTGTTGTTAATTTTAGTAACAAATTTCATAATTTTTCATTTAATTGAATTTGTCTTTTCGTTTTTTTGTTGTTGTTGTTGTGCCGTTTTTAATTGTTTAATTAATCCAATTGCAGGCACACTTCACACTGCATATGAATATGAATAAATATATATATATACGTAGGTGTGTGCCTGTGTGTGTGCGTGTGTGTGTGTGTTTAGTCTAACCGCTATATTTTTTTCCCGTTTTATTTTGCCCTCGTATTCTATTTGTCGGCGTTTCTTTCGTGTTATTTACAAAACGGAGGCGCGACACAAACTGAAAACTGAAAACTAAAAACTGAATTCGAATTCGCTTTCAGCTTGATGGCGGCGACGTTGACGTCGACGTCGACGCTGGCAGCGATTGCGACTGCGACTGCGACTGCGACGTCAGCAGTCAGCATCGGCTTCGTCGCAGGCCGCTTTTCCTTCAGTCCCCACCTTTTCGGTCACCCCCTAATTCTGTGTGAGTATTACCGTTAAGTACAGTGGGTTATGTGTGCGAAATGAGGCGACGTCTGTGGTTTTGCGATAAAGCTTCGCATAAGATGAGGACACAAACAACAACAACTGAAAGCAATGCAAATGTGTGCCATAGTCGACTGCACAATACTCTGTTCATATCTGTCCGCATATAAAAATCTTAAGAAAATATTTGAATATTCGAATTTAAAAATTAATCAATAGAATTTTATTCAGCAAAATAAATCAGCTAATTTATATTTACTAGATATTCTTTGCTTATATATTCAATATACATAATTATTTATTCCAAATATAAATTCTCTAACCTTCAAAGCCAAACCAATATACTCGCCTTTACTCAGCGAGCAGTGTATGTGAAAACTACTTAATGCTGCTGCGGGGGCGACTGCTTCCAACTCATACACTGTCCCAAAATGGGCAGTACTTGAAGCGAACAAAATCAATGTCAAGAAAATCGAATCAAAAAATCATTAAAATAAAATCAATTCAATTCAAGACAATGTGATCAAAAAAAATGAAATCATTCAATTTCGCTCAGTGTGGCAACAAATTTGCCCAGCAAAAGCTAAAAACAACACACAAAACAAAAATACACATGCTCAACAACTAAAATGAGCGAAACATTAATAAAGCAACAACAACGACAACGACAACAACAAATGATGGCCACAAAGTGTAGCCAAGAAATTGTTTGGCCCATAAGACTGTGCCACAGCGGGCGGGGGCGGGGGCGGGTGAGAGGGGGCATGGTCTCTGGCCACTTGTCAGTGTTGCCGCAGTGCAAACGGAAAAAGGTAAAACAAATCAATTCGAGCCAGAGCCAAAGTCAGGGCAAAAGTAAAAAAAAGAGAGTGGGGAGAAAGAGAGGGTGGGAAGGGGAAGGGGGGGGGGGATAACATTGGATACGTACAAGGCTAAGCCCATGGAATTGTGGGCGATTTACGTGTATTTGTCTCAAGCTCAACCCACACGCCAAACACAAACAAAGCAATAATAAAAAAGAAAATGAAAAAAATAGAAATAATAATAATTATTATTTGTACAAACTACATTAAAAATGTTGCGCACTTGAATTTATAATTTAATTTTCAGCATAGCCATAAATCTCAATATGTAGAAACATAATAAATATATAAATATATGTCTACGCATATTTATTATATAATTATGATTTATTATAATTATGATATTAATATTTTTGTGATTTCTGCGTGCACCACGTGACGTATGCGCAATGTGAGAATGGGAATGAAAGAATGAGAATGAGACACGAAACGAACGCGACGATGACAACATGCGATAGTCGCAAGAAATAGACAACGAGAAGAGAAGAGGAGAGAAGAGAGGAAAGGAAAGAGGTAAGGTTTAGGCAGGTTGTGGCATGTGGCATGTGGCAAGAATAAGAGTGGAAAATGAACGTGTGTTAAGTGTTCTCGTGCCCAGTTATAGTCACTATATAGCGCAGAGACCTTGCCCACGCCCGAGAGTCTGCCGGCAGTCAGGTGAGGCTCAAGTGTGTGCCAAGTCATAAATGCGTCATAAGAGGCAGGTAGAGAAAGAGAGGGAGACAAAAGAGAAAAAGCAAAGACAGTAAAAATACAAAAAAAAAATAAAGACAGAGAATGACAAACAGATTGAAGGGAAAGGGAAAACAATTCTAAGCCGCATCGGCCTCTCTATGCGATTCTCATAGCTGGCAGCTAAGCTCTTCCAAGATAGAATAAATATATTACGATATCCAATTTCAATAAGCAAAAATGGAAAAATATTTGCTACACAAACAGACAAAATAAAACTAGGATAAGCAGAAGGAAATATAAAAATAGAAAGTGGAAGATTAAGGAAATAATGTTCTAGGTAAAAAATACCTTTTCCTCTCAGAGTTCTCTTAAGGATGGCAAAGAAAACAAAAGTTCAGACAAAGGAAGGCAAGGGAGTCATCCTTAGAAAAAGAAAACGTATAAGTAAAAACGCTAAAATAAAATTCAATACGTTTTAAAAGTCTTTCGCTGTAATTCTCAGAAGTTGCTTCTAAGAAAGTTTACATTGAATAAAAATAAATTTACACACAGAATAACAAAGGAAAAATACTTTCGAGGCAGGGAAATTAAGTTGGAGGTATTCGAACTTCTGAGAATCGCAGAGAAGAGCGTTCAACACAAATTAAATATATGAAAAATAGATTATTTGAGTAATTGATTGACAGAAATAAAGTAAAAATCATTTGTAAAAGAGTGTTTTAAATAATTTAAAGAAATAAATATCTCACCAATTCCTACAAGTAATCTTAGGTATATTTTAAAAGAGAAACAGGAATATTTGTTACTTTAAAGACGGTCTGTCTTTATTAGTCCATCTAACAAATTGCCTCTAATTATCATCAATTTTCCTTGCACATTAACAGGCATCCATTATTTAATGGGTTCGTATATAAAACCCAAGGAAATAGCTAAATTTTTACGCGCTAATTACAAAATAAGGAATTTTCGTAATATAAACGCGAACTTTGGCATTTCAGAAGAAGCAACTGGAATGTTTTACCTTTTTTTTGTTTTAAAGGAAAATTAAATAATAATCGCCTGTGCCGGGCCACAGTTACCACACGTTCCGTTAATGTGGGTCGCAAACTCTGGCAGCAAAAAGTTAGCCACGTTTACTAAGCTACCTTTTTGGACCAGGCACGTTGCGGCTTTCAACTTTTGTACAAAGTGCGGAAAAGCTTTTTGTCTGCCTGCTTCCTGTATGCGGGTGTGTGTGTTCGGGGTGTGTGTGTGTGCGTGTGTGTGTTGTGTGTGTGAATGCGTTTTATAATCGAATTAATTAAAATTTTGCACACTGGCTGCGAGAGAAAACTGCTCTGCTTCTCCTGCTCGCAGGCACAGCCCTTCATTAAAGCTATCGACAGCGTTGTTACACTGAGAGAAAAATCGCAACTTGTACTAACTTTCACTAGAGTTTGTGCTTTAACTTATGGAAAGGATTATTGTAAAAGTTATTATAAACTTTTGTAGCTTGTTTTGATTTTCAGCAAGTTTTCTTTCACAACTTTTACACTTTATACTAACTTGAAATTGTGCACTTTTGTATTGGATTTTTCGCACTGTGCACAGAAATTTTAGCAAGCTGCCCGCATGCTGCATTTGCTGTTGGCCCCAACTGCTGCCGTTTTGGCCTTCGGGGCCAGCTTCTCTGCTTTGTTAAGCGAAATTTCCAATTCAGTGAACTTTTTGTTGCCAGCTGCCTGACCCGTTAGCCACGCCCCCGTCCACCCACGCCTCGGCCGCCTTCTGTATTTTTTTTTTTGGCTATCACACGCTGCCCCCTAACGTTCAACCCACAGCTGCATGTGGCAGCTAAACAAAAGCTTTTGTTGTTGCTGCTCCAAAATTATTCGGGGCGACTCTATATCGATACTCCTGCCTCCTGACAGATTCCTACTTCCTGCTGGCTGTCAATTCAGCGGTCAGTTCATGTCCTGCGTAATCGTCACCAGTTGACAGCTCTGTCGCTGCTGACGTCACAAAAAACCAAAGCCACAATTCCTATTTATACGCACTCAACGAAATAAGCTGCGCTCAATTGGGTTTCCCATAACGGGATTGATTTTCATGCCATTTTCTTTAAAGTTGCTGTAAATTATTAAACGCGTTTATGGGCTGGAATAGAGTATATTGGGTGCGTTAACGCCCTTGTTCATTTTCGACGCCATTAATTTTGCCATTATATTTTTTCTTTCTTGATTTTACCTTTAAATTTCCTCAATTTTTTTTGGTTTTTTTTTTTTTTAAATGTTTTCTTCTAAATTTTCGCAAATAAAATGTTAATTTTAGAATATTTCGCTTATATTTTTAATCAATTGCAGCTACCAAAATTAGTATGAAAATCCAATTTGGAAATATTTTAAATTTGATACTATTTAAAGTTTGTTCCCTTTATTGATTCTACTTCTAAATTTTCAACTTTTTTTGGAATTATCTTTTTGCCTTAAACTCCAGAGATTTTCCATGAATAACAAAGGCTCTAAACCGATTTAAATGATTTTCCATTATTTTACTCTTACTCATTTCAGCATACCAAAAAGTTCACTCTGATTATTCCATCTTTCTTATATATCGACATTATTTATTTCCGATTTAAGCATAATTTTTCTTCAAGTGTATACTCTGCGCCACTCAAATAGTCAACATTAGTAGTGTATCTTTGGGGGGTTCTTTAATCGAATTAGCGTGCACGCTTTATGCTAGCTTAGTTTCGCTTTTAGCCAGCAACAGCTCATCGGGGAGTGCACATTACGTATACGCCGCTTGGTGCGCCCACAACATTGTCATCAACGAAGGATTTGCTATTCGCATGCAGAATACTACAGGGAATTTCTTTTACTTCAGACCGAGCCTAGTTCAGCTGTTGCGTCTCCTTTATTGCCTAAATAATTCATGAATTTCCGTGCATTCCAATTTTTTCTTTTCTTCTTCTTTCTTTTTTTTTTTCTTTTGGCTGTTAACGGCGCTTATAAGCCGCTTAATGGATGGCCAAACAAAAGGTCGCCACATCCGCTGCTTACAGTGATACTCCCGCAGATTGGCCCATAACCTTAAGCCCAAAATCGAAGTGTGTGTACGTGTGTGTGCGTGCGTTTGTGTTTGTTTGTGCGATATTTACATAAAACTTTTGCATTGATTTAAGTTCTCGATAAATACGTAAGACAAAACAAAAAACAAAAAACAAAAAGCTTTCAAAGTAATGCAAAATTTGGTTATATTAAGCGAAAACACATTTAGTTATGCATGGAAAAAAGGGAAAAGTGGAAAAATAAGAGCGTCGGAAGGGTGAAGAAGACGCAGACAAATAAAAGATACACACAGTTAAAAGCGTTGGCAATCATATTAACATACTTTTCGGGTAAAACTCTTTCACAAGGGTGTACTTAAAGAAATTGGAAAACTTTAAGTGAATATAAGAAGCTTAAGTTATTTTTTAAGGTGATAATAACAAGATTTTTAACTGATTTGAAGTAAATATTATAGTACTATTATATACTAAAAGACTAGGTATTATTATAGAGATCAGTAATCAAAGCGCTGGTTAAAAAATCACAGTTAGTATATAAATGTATGATTCTAACAATATTTTTACGATATTTAAGTCCGTGAGTAAATCCCTAAACAAGCTCTAAGTTGGATTTAAAGTTGAATAAAATTGCCATCACAAGTTAATTTTTGTTCGCTTATAATTCTCAATCAGTTAAAGCACAAAATTTACTAAAGCTAACCATAAACTTTTTTTTTTTTTTAAAATAACTTAAGGCAACTTTAAATAAAATTTCTTAACTATTTCATTTGTTGGCTTTAACATTCTTATATCTAATCAAACTCTTTCATTCAGCCAGCTGTTACTTAGAACTGTACGCACCATGTTCTTTTCCATTTGGCTTCCTGCGTGCGCTTGTTGTCTATTTTAATCTTGTTTCAATACAGCGGTCAACAGTTATGGCAACAATAACAACTATTTATTGGCCACACTAATCACAAGGCGGGTCGAAAATAAACAAGGCGATGACAGCTGTCGCAATTGTTGTTCTATTTGTTGTTCTCGCTGGCTAGAGGTGTAACTGTAACTGTAACTGTAACTGGTACTGTTGCGGCCGTTAGTTGGGGGCCATTAAATGTTCGATTTGATGATGTGAATGATGACAATTGTCTGAGGCGTGCCATAAACGCAATCAATCAACGACAGTAGCACACGATACGCGGCGGGCAGCAAACACAAACCGTTATGGACGGCGACAGCGCGAACAGTGAGCACAGAATGTGCGAGCGATTCAAAAGTAACTGTAACTTTAAGCTGTAACAGCGCAGGAAATGGCGACGCAGGCAGCAGCGACTAAGACAACGCACGCAGTTGGCGGTAGCAGCAGCAAAGACTGACTAACAGTAAACAGCAGCGACGACGACTTGATGACCTTCACCAACACGCACAGCCCAAGGAAAGTGGCCAAAAAAAAAAAATAAGCATAGAAAACTTTTAGCACACGCACACACTCAACAATAAAGCTGTGACGCAGCTGAAGCAGCAGCAGCAGCAACAGCAGCAGAATCACCAGTAGCAGAAGCACCAGTAGCATCAGGCAGAGCAACAAAAACAACAACAAGAACAACAGGCGTAGGAGAAACAGCTAGCAAGCAAAAGGGCGCCTGGCAAAAGCTTTGTCCACCAGCAAAACTCGCGCTTTGATTTCGTTTTGCGTTGCGTGCCGAGAGTTGAGTATTGTTGTTGTTTTATTTTGTCAAGTGCAAAATTGCCTTTAACGTGCAAAAAGCTGCTGCTGCTGCTGCTGCTGCTGCTACTGCTGCTGTTGCTATTGCTCTCTCGCACACACTTACAAGCCTGTGTGGGTGAGTGCGAAAGTATGCGAAAGTTGCTCTCACAGCGGACAGAGAGTGAGAGTGAATGAGAGCGCAATGTAAACATAAAACGACAGTATGCCGTTTATGTTGTGTTATGTTTGTGTGTGAGTGTGTGTGCGTGTATTTGGTATTCCTGGCAGGCGAAAGAGTTTGTTTGGGGCTTTTTATACCCTTAGCATGGCAGAGTGTGAAGAAGATAATTTTGTCACAGAATGCGTAACAAGGGCAATCTTCAATCTTATAAAACAATGATTTATAGTATTGTTTTTAACTTAAGCTATAAATCCTTTGCAAAGCCTAATCAGATTTCTATGAATTATGCAATTATATAAGATGTACAACTTAAAATTAACAATTAGCATTGCCATATGTATAAAAGAGTATTTAATAGTTGTTATACCTATGATAGCTATGCTTTCTTGTTGGTTTCTTTGTCGCCAGCGTCGCCTCTTACAGCAGCTGCAAACAAATCAAAGCTTTCGCTCTTCACACTTTTACCACGAACCAGAGCGAGACAGATAGAGAGAGAGAGAGAAGTAGAGAGCAGCTCATCGGCTCTCAGAATTTTAAAAGCTTTTAGGCAGACCATAAAACACATGCTGCAAGCCTGCTGAGCTGCAATCGAATGCGTGGGTGGGCGCTTTGTTAGCTGTTGCTGCAGCAAATGCTGTTGCTGTCGCAAATCCTGCAGCAAATGCTGTTGCTGCAGCAAATGGTGTTGCTGCAGCAAATGCTGCCGAAAGTGCGTCAACTAAATATAACCGATCGAATGGGCCAACTTACAATGTCCTCCTCCGGTATGGTGGTGCAGGAGGTGCGCACATGACGCACCCGATGCATTGCGTCCAGGCTCAGGCGATGCTCATGTTCGTCCCGCAGCATGGCATCGAAGACAGCGACGCCGCCATCGATGCTGCTCTCGCGTAGAATGCGTCCGCCGCGTCCGCTAAACGAGCCGCTGCCATATTGATAATGCTGATAATGTTGCTGATTGAGATGATGATGATGATGATGTGCGGCGGAATAGCCGACGCCAACCTCCGAAAAGGAACGTATGCGCATTGCGCCATTTTCGTCCGTGGTAAGGGCCACCGACTTGAAGCGATCGATAACCGCAGGGGGGGCGTAACACAATAAACACTAAAAAGAAATAAAAAAAAAAAAAAAAAAAAACGCGCGCGCAGAACAAACTACAACTCAAACGAGTGGCACCAGCAGTAGCATTAAATAGCAACAGCAACAGCAGTAACATAAACAAAAACAAACAGGCAACAGCCGTTATGGAAGCCGAACGTTTGGGCGCTTCTGTACAACGCCAGGATGTTTATCAAACTAAAGTCCGCACGGGCATTCAACAGGCAAAACAGTAGGCGAAACCAAACAGGCGACTTGACATTGAGTGTGGGAGTGGGACCAAACAGAGAGAGAGAGAGATAGAGAGACAGATATATAGAGAGACAGCGAGGGAGGGAGAGAGAGAGAGACACCAACGGCAGGAGCAGAAGCAGAAGCAACAGCTGCCATTAGCGGCTGCATTGTAAAATTGCAATCGTGGGCGAAGAACTCAGCTTGCAGCAGCCTTTTCCAGGTAACCCACCAAGCAAGCTTTTAAGCTTTCGCAACGACCATTGCAGTAAGCCAATGCAAACCGCAGCTGCCCCAGCACACGCACACACACGCACACATATGGAACACTCAAACACATATTGCGTATACGCCGCGTTTATTTATGTATTAAAGTGGGAGAGCTGTGCTATAAAAGCCAATGAAGCATCGCACGCTTCTCTTGCGGGAATTTTATTTTATTTCGCTTTCTATTTTTTCTCTAAATATGTCCACGTCGTGGTCATCTGCTGGACCCAAAATAGACCAGCCAAAGGGGTTTATTGATTTGAAGAGCCCAACGCTGTTCAGGGTTGAACAAATTTTTTTTTTATTAGCATAAGCCATATTTCAATACGGTTAGTTTTGTAATACAAAACTTTTATAAGGCACGCTTTTAAAAATTGATCATTATCGTTTTTATTTGTAAAAGAAACAAACTTATATTTGGTTTGCCTCAGGTAAATGAGAGCAAAGTTTAAAGACGTTTATTAATCGCTTTTTACTGCCGATTGAATTTAAGTGCCTATTATGATTATGATTATTATTATTATTATTAAAACTATTATTATAATGAAACGTGTTTTGCTCCCGATGTGTACTATGCTAACTATGCTAACTCATTAAACTATGCCAACTATTCGAACTATGCTTATTATTCCAACTAATCAAACTATGCTTGTTATTCCAACTATGCTAACTATGCCAAATATACCAACTATGCTAACTAATAATCCTAACTATGCTAGTCCTGCTAGCGTTCCCTAACTAACGGGTTAACTTGGACTTCTTGCAACTCAATTGCTTTGGGCGTCGCTTGGGTGGACATTTGGCAGCGGCCTTTGGCTTTCCCTTATTCATCATTTTCCGGGTGCCAAATTTGGGACGCTTGGCAGCTGCAGCTGCAGCAGCTTTTCGCTTCCTATTCAATTTGCGCATCGGTTCCAAGAGGTCAATGGCCAGACGTGCACTTATATAGGCATCCTGCGATGTTCGTGTATTAGACTAGGGATATATCGACTTTAACGGATTGCCCGTGCATACCTCATCAAACATCTTGCGATCATTTTCCATCAGGCCCTGCCAAGCCACGGCTGCACGGTAGACCAGCTGACGCGGCGTACAGCCTGGCTTATAGCAGCCCAGCCAATATTCGCGCAAGAAATTATAATAGGCACTTTTAGTCACCAACACGGGCACCTCCATGTTAAACCGAATGAACCCGAACCGAAAAAACCTTAAATACACGTACGAATTTTAAGTTTGTTGTGTTTTTTTTTTGTAAATTGTCCCGTTTAAATATATTATTTCAATGCTGCTCCCGAACTGACTCTATGTAGACTGAATATAAAGAGCTCGGTTCGAATAGACTTGAAATTTCCTTTCCATAGCCTACTCTCAAAAATGGTAAAAAAAAAACTTGAATAATCTGAAAATAAATGTCGTTTATGGGAAAGCTAATAGATCACATAAAGTAAACGTGATCTGCTTAATTTTGCATATATTCAAATTTAGTTTAAAATATGTTTTCGTAAGCTAAACTTATCGACTTTGAATAATAATAAAAAAAAAGCTGGTTCTTCCTTTACATTTAAATTTGATGTGATTAGCTCTTTAAATCTGCAAAACTGATGTGGTAAATAAGATAGACAGACAAACAAACCGACAGACAGACAAGAGGAGGAGCCAAATATTTACTCCACTGTTAAATCAGATAACAAACATAAATAAAAGCTTTCTGGTAGATTGCCCTATGCAAAACTGTAATAAGCCTCCTTCTAGACCCTACGAATCCCCGCTAGACGAATTCACCAGCACGAAGATTTAGATTAAGTTAAAGCCTATGGAACAAAAGCTTTTGACTAGTTCTTAAAAATGCTATAAACGAAAAACAATTGAATTATAAGGAACAGACAAAAAATGCGGCAAGATATCAAGACTTACCCGTTCCAGTTTTTGAAAATAGTTGCGCAGGAATTGCACAGGATTGTCCGGTCGGCAGACGCACAGCTGGACGATGCAGTCTTTAAGGACACGCTGGATGCCATGCGATTGTATATAGTGTTCGCATTCGCGCAGGCTTTGCTCCTCCAAAGTCTTGGCCATCATGTACGACATGTGTGTGTGTGTTGTGTGGGTGTGCGTGTGCGTGTGCTTGTGGGTGTGTGTGTGGGTGTGTGCGTGTGCTTGTATATTGGCGTATGTGAGTTGTAGGTAAATCCGGAGCGTCGAAGCGTGTGGAAGCTGCGAAATTGCGTAGATAACAACGTCGTTGCAGATTTTCTTTATATTTTCGCCTCAACACGCAATATACACGAGCTGCGAATGTTCGGTGTGTGAGAGAGTGTGTGTGTGTGTGTGCGGTACGTGTGTGCGTGCGTGTGGGTGTGTGGTTAATGTTTGGCTGTGGTTTGTTGCTGCTGCTGCTGCAGCTGTTGCAGCTGTGCGAATTGAAATTGCCCCAAAACACAAAACAGCAGGCAAATCAAGTAAATAACTTATTGGACAGGGGCGTCGAGTGCAACGCGAACAGCACTTGTATATGTATGTACATATGTATGCATGTATGGCCTTTTCTTTGCGTTTGCTTTTTTCTGCTTTTGCCTCAGCTTTTTTTTTTTTGCTTTTTGGCTGTTGGCTTTTTGGCACTGTTTTCACTTTTGCTATTCACTACGTTTCTCGGTGCTGCTCGTGGTGCTGCCGTTTATTTGTTGTCTGCACGTTGCCTGCAGCATTCAGAACACTTTGCATTTGTTTTCGTTGGTGCGAAATACTGTTTTTTTCGTAAAAACTTAACTAATTTTCACGCACGTAAACCACTGCAGTTGTTGTTGTTTTAGTGAAATAGTGATGGGCGGCAGTGTGACCATAGATTGCTGTAAAATACTAAAGATGGTTTTAGTCATGTGTCACTATCGATAAAACAAATAAATTGGGCAAATCTAATTTATAAGTACTAACGTTGCTGCTTCACGATTTATTTGAGCAGGCATAAGCTTTATTGCTGGTTTCCAACTAATTAACTTATAAGTGTAGTTAAATGTAAAAACTTCACCTGCTGCGCTATCGATAACACGCCAAGATCAAATTGAATAGCATTGGCAGTTGTAACGAACAATTAGTGTTTCAAAATACCAAAGCTTTTTGTGTAGCCTATCGCTATCGATACCCGCTCCAAGTTCAAAATGAACAGCACTGATGCTAAGCAGCTTCATAAGGGTGCAACGGAACGCTGTTCAATGTTTATTTAATTAAAGAAAAAAGCGCTTAAAACTTCAGCAATGTGGATGATACAAGTGAACAACAACTATTTGTGCCAACAACAAACAAAGGTTAGCAAGTTCTGCTGATGTGTTTCCCAATTGCCATTTTTGTGGCCACCCTTGAATTGGTTTATTGATTTTTCTCTCGTCCCTAGCTAAAATGCTGCACACAGAGTCACTGGCCAGTCATCAAGGTATCTACACGCCACTAAGTCAGGCCATGACCGATTCCGAATCCGATGAGGAAATTGAAATACATAACGCCAACAAGCATCGACAGCAGCAGCAACAAACGCAACTGCAAATGCAACAGCAGCAACGCAATCGCAGCCGTATACCACCAAATACATTAGCATTAAAGTCGCCACACACACGCCCCACAGCCACACGCATCGTGGGCGGCGCACAGCTAAATAAATCAAATAAGCTTAAACTAGAGAACAACAGCAACAACATTAGCAGCAACAGCAACAACAGCAACAACATCAACAACAGCAGCAGCAGCAGCAGCTACACGACCAACATGCAGAACACCTTTCGCTCGGTGATGCTCAGCGATTTGGGCAGCGCCGGCGGCGGCAATGTCGGCGTCGAATTCTCCAATTTTAGCGGTGAATACGATGTGAGCGCCGATAACGTGGCCATCCTGGGCAGCCATACGGACGTGTCCAAACGTACACCGATGTCGACGCGCAGACGCTGTTGCTTTATTGCATCGCTGCTGCTCTGCCTGTTTGCCGTCGTTGGGTTCGTTTGGCTAATACCCTGCGGCAATGCGGACGGCACCGGCGCCTGTCCGGCGCCAGTTGATCGGCTCAAGACGCACAACTGGCTGAATAACTATACGAAAATTGAGCTGCGCGGCGGCGTTAATGTCGTCGCCGGCTTGCGGGCCTGGGAGAACAATTTGATATTTCTGTATCGCGGCGATGTCTTCTTTCCGGAGTTTCGTCTCAACAATCACAAGCGCAACGGCATCATATCTCTCATTGGCAGCTCCGGCGCTGTGGCCTGGTATGTCGAGACCGTGGACGAACCGGTGGCCATTGATTGCACGCTGCTGGACGTGGACAGCAACGGCAAACCGGACTGCCTGGTCATCGATGAGTATGGCGAACTGCGCGCCATCAATTCGGCCAGCGGCCAGTGGCACTGGCGCTTCAAGGATCATGCGGCCCACAAGCTGGATGCCTATGACTTTCCGCTCATCTTGCCGGACATCGATGGCGACGGCGTCCTGGACATCTTGCTCATATCGAGCTTAACGCTGGAACAGCGCACCAAAACCTTTGTCCAGCAGCAACAGCAACCCGGCACGCCGGCCGCTGCCGAGCTGGAGGCGCGCAACGTGCTGCGCCTGCTGTCCGGACGCCAGGGCCGACCCATTGGCGAGGGCTTTCAGGTGCACGACTGTACGCGTTTGTCGCGCCTGCAGCTGGACACAGCCTCGGCCCACAACACGGCCATGCCCAGCGTCGCGACGGCTGCCACGCTGAACATTAGCTACAGCTGCTGGCGCAATAATACGGAAGTGCTGCGCTCGAAGACGCTGGCCGATCTGTATATGCGGATCACGAACAAATCGCTGGTTGGGCGGCGACTGCTGCCCGCCTCGAAGATCGCACAGCATCGACGGCACGGCCAGCGCAAGGAGATGGACGCACAGCGCAATGTTTATGTGCTAAGCGGACGCGAGCTGATCGTCGAGAATCGCGGCAAGTGTCCCGATTGCAATGTGACCGTTAAGCTGAGCGAAACGCGCGACGGCGGCCGGCACACGCTGTGGAACTTCACCAGCAGCGGCATGTACAGCATGGTGCCGGCCCAGTGGCACTTCAAGAACACCAAATCAAAGATGTCCGGCTTTGTGATCAAGTTCTGGAAGTGGGACAGTCGCACCAAGGCCCAACAGCCGCCGGCAACCGGCAACGGCAGCAACAGCAACAGCGTCGACAAGAGCCACAATTACACAAACAGCAGCAGCAGCAGCAGCGGCGGCGGCGGCGGCGGCAGCTCGGCCAAAAATCAAAATGCCATTAAGGAGAAGGACAAAAGCAAAGACAAGTCTTACAACAAGTCGCAGCAATTGCAGCAGCAACAGCAGCAGCAACAAAAGAAGCAGCAACAACGCCTCAAACGCGATACGGTCGAATATGATTTTCCCGGCGATGACGAGGTGCGTCCAATTGAGAAACGCGACACGTACAGTGCGCCCGCCAAGAATCAGAGCAAACCTGGCACCGCACAGGCACAACAATCGAAGAACTACAAAATGCAAATGATCACGGAAACGGTTATTTTGGTGCTGTTCGTTGGCGCCGATACGCGCATTGAGAACACCTCACAGAGCAACATAAAACAATTCTGTCGGAACGATCGAAATGAAATGATTTGCCAACCGGATCTGACCAATCAGGAGAATTCTATGCTAATTGCCGATCTGGACTCGGATGGCTCCCAAGAGTTGGTCTCCTACATGTCCACGTTTGTGCAGGCCAACGATGGACCGCCCAGCGACTGGAAACTGGTCAGCTATGTGCGCCTGCTCCGGCTGCAGTCGGAGTTGCCCGCCTTCTATGAGCAGGAAAAACGCAACTAGGCGGTGTCCAAATATCGGAGTGCGCATTTACAGTTTACAGTTTGTTGGCAGCAGTACTTAGACGTTAAATTTGCTAGTTCCATGAATTACAATTACAATTAACAATTACCGAATACTATTGTACTATATTATTAATAGCTACCTTTTCTAGACTCCCAAATAAAGCACTCGTGAATAAACAAAAAAAAACAACGCGCTGTATTTTTTTTTTTGAGTGAGAAATAACAATTATTAAATGTGTTTAGATATCTTTAAAGTACAAAAATTTCTTGGACAAAAACTAAACAAAAATTTGATCCATAAGTTAGATTTTTATTTACACTGTTAATTGGCAAAATTAAACAATTTTGAACAAATTCTTTATAGAAAATCAAATTTTTATGACCAATTGTTTAAATAGCAGCTATTAATTGTTAATATATGATCTTTTAAATTTCATTCTTTTCATTGCCAAGTTTGATAAGAATACCTCTAAAAAGAAAAAATTGTTTATACAAAAACTTATTTCCAACTGAATTTAAATTCCAGAATATTAATACAATTAAACTCTACCATTATTCAGTGCTTTAGAAAATTCGCAAATAAATTATGATCAATTAAAGCATTTATATGGATAATCAATTGAAAAAACCATCTCTGTAAATTACGAATTTTCGCAGTATTTTTTATTTGTTTTGTTTTGTTTTTTATTCTAAAATAACTATTTACCACACGTTCCATGGTAGTTTGAAGCCACCAACAACATCTTAAAAGTTCGCATCATTAATATAACGTTTGTAGTTGGCCTGAAAATTGGCCGATGACCATTGCTCGGTTATGATCTTGAACTCGGCGTCCAGGCGCTGCAATGACGCCGCATTGCCCGTTAGATTTAGCTTCTTGAGTGAGCGATAATGCTGCAGGGTAAAAAGATAGCTGGCAATTAATTCTAAAATCATGTTTAACTCATTAGACTCACCTCGGCTGTGGTGCTGGAAATGAGTTTGGCCGTCGCCAGTGCCTCATCGTTGACGTTGCGCGGCTTGCAGGTCTTGTCAATAAAGCTGCTGGGTGAATCAACCACATCGGCTGTGTCCAGACGCTCGCCCAGCAAAAACAAACGCGATTGCTAGCAAAAAGAAAAAAAATATATATATATAAGTTTAAACAATGTAAAATATATAGTTAAAATTAGTTACCAATTGTGTAGGAACCTTATGGTGTTTGTGCCAGAAGGCATAACCCTCTGGCAGCTGGCCAAGCTTCGAATAGTTTGTCTCAAAACAGCAGTCATCAGCGGCCAACACAAAGTCAAACAATGGCAATTGCATAACGCCAAGATTCTTTAAGTTTCCCACAATGCCAGCCACCAGTGGCTTGGGGAATGTAGCCAAAGTACGCAGATATGTTCTGGAAAAATGAGATATTTAAATTATAAATTGTTTCATATATATGTAATAAGACTTATTCCAAATGGTAACAGATTCTTTAAATAAGAACTCACTTTAATACCAATGACAATTGCGTGGCGCTGCTTTTGCGTTTCTCCAGCGTGGCTGCCATCAGTTCCTGGCAATCGATGCCCTGGCAGAACTGTTGACCCTGCACGCTTAGCAGCACCGTATTGCAATCGTTGCTTTTGGCCAACTTGTTTAACAATTCGTTGAGTTTTTGCAACAGCTGCAATTTGTAGGTATATCCCGTCTTAGAGAGCTGTGCATTAATGACCAAATGGCTTAATTTGTCCAGCTTGTGCAGCGTCACCAGCTCCACCTTGGCTGCCTTGGGCTCCTTGGGCTGTTGCTGATTTGCGCTGCGCTTTAAATCATTGGTTAGCGTTTGCGGTGCGCTGCCTTCGCTTCTTTGGTTAGCTTTGTTTTCCGGCTTCAAGAATATAAATGACGGATCTATGGCAGACGCATCGGATGCATCATCCGACAAACTGGCCACTGCGCCGGGCTTATTGTCCAGCGACAAGCGACTGACCGAGGCGTTGCTGGAGTACGAACTATTCGAGCGTCGACGCATTATCATCGACTCCTCGCTGGCCCGCTGCTTATAAACATAATCCCACGAATCGGATGCCCGCGACTTTGTTGCCTTGGTGAATACAGCGTCCACGGTGGTTGCATTACTATTTGTGGCTGCACGCTTGCCAGCTTTTGGAGGGCTCTCCTTTTTGGTGGGCGCCGATGTGGCCTCAACTGCAGTCGTGACCGTCGCCGTCGCTGCCGTTGGAGACGTTGCTGGTCCTTTCTGTAGCTGCCAATTAGAGTATGTTAAGGATTAAATGAGTATTGTTGATATTGTTCGGCTTACCCTGCCCGTTAAGGTCATCGCACGTTTGCGCATCAGCGGCTTGTTGGCCATTTCGCCGCCGCTGAGCTCGCGCTGCTCACGTTCCACGGCCTGCATCATATTGGCGGCACCCTCGTCGCCCATCAATCGATCGATTTCAGTCACTTTCTTCTTTTTGGCCATGTTGACGGTGCCGTTCGGCACGCTCGGTGTCTGTGAGCGACGCTTGGGCGGTGATTCAGCTAATTTTGCTGGCGGTGCGCTACGTTTAATTGCCAACTTAGCGGGTTCTTTGGGTGTCGGTGGTCGCGCCTTCTTGGGCGCTGTTTCCGTATTTGTTGCTTTCAATGCAGTCGTTGCAGTTGTTGTTGTTGTTGTTATTGTTGTTGCCGTTGCTGTGTTTGTTGCTGTGTTTGCTGCAGCCACAGCTGCTGGGGCTGTTGCAGTTGTTGCACTGCTCGATTTTGAACTCGCATATTGTGCAAACGACTTTTGGGTCTCAGGCACATCGGGATCCCAAATGATTTTACGTTTTATAATGCGCGTACGCTTGAAACCTACACAAAACCGATAAGTATTTTAATGTTAATGCTTTAATCAATAATTTAAGTATTAAATACTTACCGGTGGTCTCCGCATTGATGTTCAGCTGCTCGACAACTGCTTTGGGCTGTTCTACGGATTTCGGTGTTACCGATTTTAGCATTACTTTAACGCTACCGACCATATGCGGGCTTTCTAAGGCTAATTTGGTCTTTTTGACCAGCGGTTTCTTTGTGGCAGGCATGACTAACGCATTGGCATTTGCATTAGCATTGGAATTGGAATTGGAGGCATTGTCGCTGCCGCTGTCGTATTCGTTCCAATCATCGTTGAGTGAACTGATTATGTCCAGCGGCTGATGCTGTTTAATTGGCGCCGACGCCGGCGCTTGGTCTTTGCGTCGTGCTTTCTGCGCTTTCAAATCGGCCATTTGCTCGAGTGCGACGGCACGTGCCTGCTCCGGGGAGAGCTTCGGTTTGCCGAACTTTGTCTTTGAGGCTGTTGGGACGCTGTTTGGTGTCGTTTGCAACTCTGGGCTGGCGCCGCTCACATTATCTTCATCGTCAATTTCCATAATCTCGTATTGGCCTTCTCCCTCGATGGTTACGCCCACGTTGTCCAGCTCGGCCAGCGCCAGCTCAATGCTGGACTTTGTTTCAGCCGCAGCCACAACTGGAACTTTAATTGGATCCGCAGGCTGCTCTTGCTCCTGATCGGTACCTTTAAGCAGCGCGATTAAATCGACTTCTTCCAAAGCGGGCGCAGTAACCGGCTCCTCCTTTGGTTGTACTTTGCTGACGGGTGTGCAACGCGTCGACTTTGCCAGCTCATCCATTAAGTTGGCATCGTGGCTGGTGCCACCACTGCCGTTTTCCGATTTGCTGCCATTCGCGTCATTTAGCTGGGCCGTTGTCTCCTCTACCTCATCCTCTTCCTGACCAGACTCGGTGCCGTGCTGTATGTTATGCATTTTGGCAATTTCCTGCTCCAGTGAGCTTAACTCGTCGAGCTTGTCAACTTTCGGCTCACCGGCCTCGATTGCGTCGGCGCTTGATGTTTTCTTTTGCTCATGTTTGGATTCTGATGCGCCCGCTTTTTCTGCTTCTTCTGCTGCTGCGCTGTTCGCGTCGGATTTCTGCGTTTCGGCCACTTTGTGGTTTGGCTGAGCATCTAATGCAGTCTCTGCAACTTCAGCCATGTTCCGAGTGCCTGCAGTTTGGCTTTGTCTCAATAAAAAGTTCGCTCGAAAGTTCAAATTCCTATACACTAGGCTAATATTTTAAGTTCTGTTTTTTTTTCTCATGCACTTTCTGCAATAGCGGCCATTTTATAGTGATGAACGTAGAGTGAAATAATATTCGATGCCTACACGATACTCAATCGTTTGCAGCGCCAAATATATCGACCAATTTACTCAAGTTCAAGTATCGACGGGAACTTTCAGCATCGGATTGAGGATCCGGTGTACATCATACTATCGATATACGCCAATATTGACGAAGTGGTTGAAAAATAAGTATCGATTTTGGCATCGATAACTTGACAACTCGAATCTCAACCCCCCCCCTCCACGCGCACACACACAAACAACCACTCCGATGAATACTTTATAGAAAAAAAGTCTCATCTGTAGCAGGATAAACGCTGATAACAAGCAAATTTGTTTATTTCAACGCAACTTAAGTAAAATTCACTTAAATCAAAAGGTGAACGGCTGCGTTAGCAACTGTTTTAACATTTAGCGACAAACGCTAAACAACCGCTCGGTCGTGGCGGCAACAAGAACAGTAGCAGCACCACCAACAACAACAACAATAAAATACACAATTTGGCCCAAAGTGGTGGCAGGCGACAGGATGTGGGACTCGTCAATGTTTCTGAGCACATTGACGCCAAAGTTTTACGTTGCGCTCACAGGCACCTCGAGTCTAATATCCGGGCTCATACTAATTTTCGAATGGTGGTATTTTCGTAAATACGGCACCTCGTTTATTGGTAAGTATTTGTTTTTTTTGCTTTCTTCAATAGTTTATCTCTTAACTCTCTGAATGGGAATGGGTTTCGTTTGCATGTGCAGAGCAAGTGTCGATCAATCACATCAGTCCCTGGATCAATGGCAACGATGCCCAAACAGATAATGGCAGCGGCTCAAGCACCAGCAGCGGCTCCAGCAGCAGCTCCAATAACGGGGGAGGGGGCGCCGGGGGCGGCTCCTCTGGCGGGAATGGTACTGCCAATTCCGGCACCAGCAGCGGCACACCCGAGTGCAAGGTCTGGCGCAATCCATTAAATCTGTACCGTGGCGCCGAATATCAGCGGTTTTTTTGGGCCACCAGCAAGGAGCCGCTCACCTATTACGACATGAATCTGAGCGCCCAGGATCATCAGACGTTCTTCACCTGCGAGGGCGACGCACGCAAGGAGGAGTACGAAATAATGCAGACAGCATGGCGCGAACGTAATCCCATGCAACGCATCAAGTCCGCTCATAATGCGCTCGAAATCAATGCCGACTGCGCACCGGCCTATATACTGCTGGCCGAGGAGGAGGCTATGACCATACTGGAGGCTGAGAAAATACTGAAGACAGCGCTGAAAGTGGCCGAAACGAATTATCGCAAATCGCAGGCGACCCAACATCAGGGCGCAATTGCCGACGGCGTGCACAGGCGGGACACGAATGTCCTGATCTATATTAAGCGTCGCCTGGCCATGTGCGCCCGCAAGCTGGGCAAACTCAAGGAGGCAGCGAAAATGTTTCGTGATCTCACCAAAGAGATACCCTCAATAATGAGCGTGCTGAACATACACGAGAATCTCATTGAGACGCTGCTCGAAATGCAGGCGTACGCCGATTGCCATGCCATATTGGCCAAATATGATGACATCTCGTTGCCCAAATCGGCGACAATTTGTTATACGGCCGCACTGCTTAAGGCGCGCGCTGTCGCTGACAAATTCTCACCGGACATTGCATCGAAGCGGGGCTTGAGTCCGGCCGAAATGAGCGCTGTGGAGGCCATACATCGGGCCGTTGAGTTTAATCCGCATGTACCCAAATATTTGCTAGAAACGAAACCGCTTATTCTGCCGCCGGAGCATATACTGAAACGTGGCGATTCCGAGGCTTTGGCCTATGCGTTCTTCCATTTGAAGCACTGGAAACAGGTGGAGGGTGCTCTCAATCTGCTGCACTGCACTTGGGAGGGCACATTCCGTATGCTGCCGTATCCGCTAGAGCGCGGACATCTCTTCTATCCATATCCGACGTGTACCGAGTGCGCCGATCGCGAACTTTTGCCGGCCTTCCACGAGGTCTCCGTCTATCCGAAAAAGGAGCTGCCCTTCTTTATACTGTTCACGGCGGGCCTCTGCTCGTTTACCGCTCTGTTGGCACTGCTCACGCATCAATATCCGGAACCAATGGGCCTGCTGGCACAGACAGTACTTACCTGGATTTTGTATCCGATACAGTTGCTCAAGGAGCGCATCGAGGCGTTCTGGCCGTGCAATCTGCTCCAGCAATTGTCGCGTGTCTAATTTAGCTAACCGAAGCGACGCCAACGCACACAACATGCACACCACACACACATACAATACATAGATACACATAGACACACACACACACACTCTCTCACTCAGATACTCAAACTAACAGTTACATCAATGTACATCAAGCATAAAGCGGATTAACCGAATCGCATCCAAAAACAAAATCAATCCAAGTTGCAAAACAAAAATGTATTCATACAAAAAAAGCAAAGCATACTTATATATATTATATATATATATATATCTACAAATATATATATCAACAAATATATATATTAATATATATGTATACATATATTTTGGATCTTTGTCTGTGTTTCGAGAATTAATAAAACAAAGTCAAGTATGAACGCATTCAGCTCTGAAAACAAAATATACCAGACATCCAATAAAATCAACACACAAATTTTCACTAAATCGTTCCTAATAGCTAATATCTGTGGTAAATCGGCCCGATTGCTCTGATGAATTAATCCAGTTTATCGCACGATAAAGTTTTTTTTTTAACAACTTATGTGTTTAGTGTGTTTAGCTTGGCGCTTATATATTCTTTTAAGTTTTATTTTTAGTAAAGTAGTTTTATACAAACAAATACAACATTTGATTTATCTCAATATTTATTTAAAATTTTATTTTGTGTTTATTTTATTTCTTTGCGTTGAGCCCCTTTTGATTTGTGCCTGTGTATTTTTTGTTTATAAATCGACAATTTTATAGTAGCCATTGCAGACTTTACATTGTGTGCATGTACCCTGCGTATTATTTGGATTCAAGGACATAAAGTAATCCTTAACAGCGATCAATATTTCAGAGAAATGTTCTGTTAGCTCCATCACATTTAGCCCACGATAGTTTTCCAATATATGTATACCAATTCTGTATATCACCGATTCGGATGTGACAAAGAACTGCAGCAAAACCTGCAGATCATCCCACAAATCGTCCATGAATATTTGCGTCATATTCAGAATGTAATTGATGATGTCCTCCGACAGCAGATCGGCCAAGGAGAGCAGCGCTGTTTCGAAACTCTCGGCGTTGACGATATGCTCAAAAATCGATCGTCCATAGTTGGAGAGTGTGATCAGAGCACCATTGACCACAAGGCTGCTGAGCCTCAGCACATTAACGCCGTCCGCATAATTGCTGTTGGACGCATCCGGCTGGTCCAGCGCGGCCAAGTTCGGTGCCAAGAGCTGAGCGGGCCGTATGAATGTTTTGCCGCTTTTGCCAATCGCATTGCCGGCTGTAAAGGTTTCCGGCTTTGGCTGCGTCACCTGGCCGAGCACATCGGGTCCGATCTTGTGTTGTATGCTGGCACGCAATTGCTCACCGCTCGTATGGACCTGATCGTTTAAAACAATACCCTGCCTGTCAGTGGCAAAGGCTGGACGTACGCCTTTTTCATTTAGCTGCTTGTTGATCTTGTAGAGATCGTTGAACTCCTGCCTGGACGGTATTTCGTTCACATTACGTATAACGCCCGCCTTGCCTTTGACAGCGCCCTTGCTACGAATCGTCTCCTTGGTCAACTTATCGAACATGCGCCTTCAAAAATAATCAAAATATATGTAAATTATAAAACACCATTAGTTTTTTTTCACAAAAAACCAAACAACAGTTGTTATCGACAGGATATTATACAAGGGCCCAATGATGGTATATATATGATTGGCTTATCATTATGGCTTGTGATTACTGATACCTTAAAAAGATATGCGTACCGTTGTCGATTGCTGAGCGTCTCGCGATAAGCGCCTATCCGATTATTGCTGGTCTCACTGATAATGGTCGATGCAAGCTTGAAGTTGTAGACACTATGCGTCAAAAGCACCAACGAGGCGGACAGCTGCAGTGCGTCCATGGTTGATATTCCATCGTCATCCATGTATTTCTACAAGTTGTAATTAGTCAACTGATTTATGTAATTTGCAATATGTAAAATGTAAATCGCTTACCAAAAATATATCAGCTAAACCGTTGCCCAAACCAGTCGCCGATAGTACAATCGTGGAGATGTTCATGCCATTAACGGTCAGCTGGGTGACCTGTGAAAAGCAAATAATTATATCCGTTGTGTATTCCATTGTGGCACACTTACGGCGCCCACTTCGCGTCCAGCGTTTGTGGCTGCCGTCAAGGCGCTTGTGGCGCCCGCTGCTCCAAGTCCCACAGTGCCAGCAGCCACGCCCAGCCATTGATTACGCGCCGTTCTGTCGCCCAGGCTGATTGACTGCTCGTGCGTGCTGCGATCGACGAGCTGTGCGCCAGCACGTAGCGTTGAATAGCCGGCACAGCCGAGCCCAACAACACCGGCCGCCGCCATCAAAGGAGCTGAAACGGGCAGCGTAAGGAATGCAGCTATGGGCACAAATGCTGCTGCCAGTCCACCGATTGCCGTTGTCGTGTCCAGCGCGGCAAGCACCTTGCGATTTGGTGAACCAGCTGGCGTTAGCCATGTTTCCAGCTGAACCTGACCATTGACTAGTTTGTAGGTACCGCCACGTGGGGCAACCATAACCCCAGCTGGCAACTCATTGTTTTCCACATACGCTTTCCAGTTCTGATACACTCGACCGTTATCATCCACAAAGATCATACAGCAATTGTCAACATTGGGCGAAAAAGCTGCCACACAAATTTAAATAAACATACATACATATACATATAGTTTTTACAAATTCGTTATTTGTTCACTTACAAATGCAACGGCGCGCACGCAACACAGGATGGAAGGACCACTTAATGGAGTCGGCCGCAATATTATGATCCGTTTCATCGGTCGCCACCAAAACGTAAATGATCGAGGTGAGCGACTGGCGATTCGTATATTTGCCTGCCAAAAAAATGTGCGCACATGTGACAAACTGGTGTAACTAACACTTTAAAAATATCTTACGTTGCTCCCAAATGCTTTGGAACATGGTCTCGCGTACTCCCTGATTAATTTTGCATTGTTTTTCCACTTGCTTTTCGGCGGCTTTTTTCGCAGCCTCATCCAGATTGACCGGCACAGTTGGATCACAAATAACATTCTCCAGCTTCCGTTTCAAAATGACGGCTTGATCTACCGATAAGCTTTTATTTTTATGTAATCAATGATTAATAATCACATGTTTGTACAATATGTATGTATATTCTGCCAAATCTATTGCGTCGTACTTACAGGTCCCATATAGTTTCCTGGAAATATCCAAGCGACTCGGCAAACGACTGCTGCACCTCACGTATAGTGCGTGTTGCATTTCGTTCCCCCTCGTTATTATTCTCAGGTGCTGCCATTATTTGTAACTCAACTTCGCTTGCCCACGGCTGGACTTGAAATGAATAACACTCTGGGAAATACAAGCATTTATTGGTGCGATCGTGCCATTTAGATGGTGATTCAATTCCTAACGATGGCAAACGTAAAAGCGCGTGCGATCGATACTCCGCATAGAGTATCCGATTGCTGGCAATCAATTGTTGTCAATGCTTATCGATAAAATGAATTTGAAATCAAAGCTATGCAAGGCAAAAGTATTTGCTTGTTTAAATAATACACAGCAATTGTGCTTTGCTGATAAAATATGAAATTTAGTCAATATTATGTTTATTAAAGATACAATTTTCGCGCATAAGTTATGTGCGCAACATACTTTTAATATATATGTATGTATATACATATGTACATAGAGCTTCCAGACCGGTTTCTCAAACCAAAAGAACACCAAGGAATGTGTGATTATATTTGTTTTGGCTTTCTTTAATATTGTGACGTTGAACTTGGCAAATCTTTTCTTTTTCTTTTTTTTTTTTTTTTGGCAGCCTCGGTGACAGTTGCCAGTAGTTCCCCCCAATAAATGACTCAGTCTGTCATTTATTGCCTGTGGCATTTCCCTATGTTTTTATTCCCATGAATTATATATTTTCACATAGAACTGCAACGGCGTAGCACGCAAACCGCATTCATTAATGGACATACAAGACACACACCTATTTATATACAAACATTATTTCTGCGAAATCATTTATATACTAAAAACAAAATTTCATTCTAAAAGTAAGCATTTCTACGGGGACCTGCATTGGGCATGTTAATGTGCGTGTCAACAATGAAGGTTTTTTTCACAATTTTTATTTTGAGCGGGAGAGCTTTCGCATAACAGAGAACGTTACAGTTTGTCATCAAACTGGACATTAACAAACCAATGCCTAAAGAGCGAGCGAGAGAGCGGGAGCGAGCAAGTGAGCGCCTCAAAAATCAAGAGAGCGCGCGCCGTTTCATCTGCATTTGAGATCTGGCTGTGGGTCGCTGTGTCCGTCAGTTGTTGTTCAGTTGTTTGGCCAATAGCGTGCGAAGCGGTTGTAATACGCGCACGAGTATTTTTTTTAAGCAATAACAAAAATAAAAAAAAGAAAGATATTATCAAGTGGATGCTCAGCATAACGGATAAAACGAACAAAGAATATCATTTTCGTTGTATATTTCGCCTTCCATTGAAATTCTTTAACATACTCAATTAACGTCGCTTATTAATTAATTGCAATATGAGTAACCTACAGCATATTACGCTCGAGATGGATAAGCTGCCCGCCAGTGATAAAACACCATCACAAAATCAAGTAAGTTGTGTCGGCCTAACATTTGCATATATCTACATACCAAAACAAACCAAAAAAAAAATAAAAAAAAAACTTGAAAAACTTCGATGTGTCGAAGTTTAAATACCCTTGCAGACTATATGTATTTAAAACTTCATTCTAAAGGCTATATTTTGTAGTAATTAGCTGTTATTTTTGTTATATAAGAATCAAGGGTGCACATAAAAGTTTAATACTCTCAGCGAGGGTGTTAAATTATTTGAAGTTTCAAAAGAAACATTAGCTAGCGGTAAACGGAAAAACGGCATTAAAAGCTGTTTACATTACGAGTAGGCTAGAGCGTCAATCAAATTTAATTATAAACACTAGTAAAGCGATAGATACACAAACACAAACATATTTATTTGTCGAGCTAGAGCTAGATGATAATTACCGTGTAAACATTATTTCCTTAACCGTTTAACATTTGGAAAGTAGCTGCGAATCTGCGACAATGACAAAAAAAAACCCCTGATTAGTCACTGCCTGGACTGAACTATATAATATATTTTCCGGCTCATTTTTACTACATATAGTACATAATCATATTTGATTTAAAATGCAAATCAATTTATCAGCAAAACATGACGGTAGTTGTGGTGCATAATAAATAAATAAATAATTAATTTGATTAGTTTTACAAACAAAGAGGTTTTATATAGTATTTACTAACTATATGTATCGATCTAATCCGGAATTGGTTTTTAACACTAAAATAGGTGAACCACAGTGGAGCCATTGACGACACCGCTGGACGCAAAGTGCGCACACCTCGGGCAGGTTTGTATCTAGAATCATTTAATCTCAGCCTAGTCATTTACTTTGTGTGTTTGTGCTTTATGTGTATTTCTAACCCACCTGCATACGCTAAATATATGTATTTCCGACTTTGTGACTGACTGTTACAAACAATTGTGTAAGCCGCAATTCGAACGTGATTAGCTCGACGATTCTAATCATATTTCTCATACAGTGCCCGAACTCGATGACGACGATAATGATGAACGACCCTATGCCAACGGCATTAATTCGGGCGTCGACGATGGCCTGCTAGGTGATAGTAATGGCGACGACATTGGTGGCGCCAATCTGCCCAAGCCGAATGGTGAACGACGTCCCAGCTATGCGTTTCCGGGCTATAATGGTCCTGGTGTAGTGACGATCAATGGCGTTGAGACGCCCATACCAGATGTGAATGCCTATCAGCATAAGAAGACGCTGGCGCAGGGTATGATGGATTTGGCCCTGCTGTCGGCTAATGCAAATCAGCTGCGTTATGTTTTGGAAACGAACAGTCAGCATCCGTATTATTATCCCAGCTTATTGTTCATATCGCTGAGCATCATATTCCAGGTATGTGCCTGGCTCATTAGCATATTGCCAAATATTGCAGGGCAGTTATTTATGAGGGGTGCGCATCTCATTTTAGATTGCAGTCGGCGTTGGACTTATATGGAACGGCCGGTACAATATCAAGAACGGACATGATATTTGTCGTGCAAACAAAATTAATAATTACACAGTCATCGGCATTTTCATTGTGACAGTTGTCAATGTTTTGATTTCGGCGTTTGGCGTTGCAGACCGTGCGCCGGCAACGACAACGTAGCGTGACAAATCGCTTTTAGAATCTCTAGAAATTATATATATATATATATATATATATATGTTTAGATAAATACTCACAATTTTACAAAATTCACTGTTTCTCATTTTATTTTTTTATGCTATTGTGATAATAAAGTCGAAAGTCATCATCAAGTCAAAATGTTGTTGAATTTTAAACTGGGCGGGAAAATGGTGTTGCCTATCGATAGTTTTAGTGAGCAACTCGGGGATCGAAGCAAGTTGCAGCCCTGTGTAGGCTGACTGAACTGAACAGACTCTTTATCAGCCCTGGCTGTTGATTTCTGGGCAATACTTGAGCATTGCTTTTAGCTTAATTTTCTCGCAATTTAGCTCAATTTAAATAAACAATATGGCCAAAATAATTAAAGCGGTAAGTAATTAACAAGTTAAAGCAATATTCATGCGTGTGACAATACAATTGAGCGGCTTAAGCGTACTTGTTATTGTTATGTCATCGTTTTGCCTGGTAGAAAATTTGTGTAAATATGATTTTAACGATTCCATTTAACAGTCAACGGGATTGACCGGCATGGCCGTGGCCACTAACCCACACCACACACTGTCCGCGCTCTACGGCAAAATTCTGCGCGCTGTCAGCAAAATGCCGCAAGAGTCCAGCTATCGCAAGTACACCGAGCAGCTGGTCAAGGATCGCTCTGACGCCGTCGCCAAGGTGAGTTTCTAGCCATGGACTGTTCCAGTGAATAATTCCCGCCCCTAACTCGCTTACAGAACAAGGACATTGGTGCTCTGGAGACGGCCGTTGGCTGTGGACAGGTGGAGGAGCTGATTGTGCAGGCCGAGAACGAATTAACACTGGCGCGCAAAATGCTCGGCTGGAAGCCGTGGGAGAAGATGGTGCAGCCAGCGCCACCCAAGCAATGGGACTGGCCACCAGCACAAATCCTCGAGCCCAAAGTCTAGTTAAGCTCGTTTGTTTGTTTTCCTTTTTAACCCACACACATATTTGAAAACCGAAGAGTAAACGCAATAAAAACTAAGGCCGAACTCAGCTAGCTTACGATTGTATTTGTTGTTGGTCTGCCTCGCATCATGATAAGGCGACCGTTTCATCAGCAGTCTACTCTCAACATGCGAACGCTAAACATCTCACTGCTGCTGCTGCTGCTCATTGTGGCAATTGGCTATTGTGCTGCGGCTCCGGGGTTGCCTTCCAATCGACAACGTCGTCAAATTGATCTGACGCTGTCAGCGGAGCACGACGACAAGGACGATGAGACGGAGCTGGCGCTGGAGGCGATTGCGGGTCTGTGGAGCAGCGCCGACAGCCGCACAAAGATTGATGGCTCCGCCAGGGTTGTGCATCGCGCCAATGGAATGCAATCAACGGGTAACACAAGCTATCAAGCGCGCGTCCATCTGCATCATGACTATAAAACCAATCCGTATCAAACCTAATCCCTCAACTGACAAAGGTTCCGAGCAGGACTGGCGGCTGGGCGTGCGTGTCGTATTCAGTTAAGGACTAATGCTAATGGTTATATTACACGATTGCGTGCGCTGATGTCGTGGCCCACGCCGAGGCAAAACAAACTTCCATTATTTGTCGTCGTCGTCGTCGTCGTCTGTTATTGATAACTTTTTGACCTTTTCTCTGCGTTTGCTTTGTACTCATTGAAATGTTATTGAAGTAAATACGAATGTTTGTTATTTGCAAAAGTCCGAACTGTTTGCTTTATTGTTTACGCACCAAACTTGAGAGACGTTCCGCTTATAAACTAACAACAACAACAAATTCCACAACGTTGAGACATGCAATAAATTAAGTTTGACAGCATATAGTATATAAGTATAAATGCCATTAGTTAATATGATTTTTAAAAGGTACATTTGCCAGATGTGCTCCGTATATTGCTGGGCCCCACTCAATTAAAGTAAACGCCAAGTTCCGCCTGCTTTTTGAGCTCGTCGACGACAAAGTTACGGAACTCCTCGTACGCCACATCGATGTCCACATTGTGGATGATCTTGTGAAAGTTACCGGGTGTCAGGCCATACGCAATCTCCACCTCGGCGGCGTTGAGACGTTTGCGTAGCGTCTCCTCCGTTTCGGTGTTGCGTTTACGCAGCCGACGCTCCAGCTCATCGATGCTCGGTGGATTGTTGAAGATCAGTATGGGATCGAGATCGGTTTTCCTTATCTGCTCGACGCCCTTCTGCTCAATGTCCAGTATACAGACGCGTCCCTGGCTCTGTATGTCGCGTACCGCCTCCTTGCTGGTCCCATACATGTTGCCCGTGAATTCGGCCGTCTCAATGAACTCGTCATTGCCAATTGCCGCCTCCATGTCCGGCCGACTCACGAAATAATAGTGAACGCCATGCTCCTCGCCCTCGCGTGGCCGGCGCGTGGTGTGCGACACGCTGAATCCAAACTTGTCCGGAAACTCGGCAAATAAGCGTTTCAGCAGTGTGCTCTTGCCGGACCCGGAAGGGCCGCACAACACAAGCGGACGGGGGCCATTGACTGCTTGCGACATCACCGTACTGCTGGCGCTGAACGCGCGATTGACAATGAACAGAAAGCTTAGCATATTCTGGCTGAAAGCTGGCTAGTTTGGCTAAATTAACCCGTAGATGGACAATGCGCAACGAACCAACTTCGCTCTAATTTAGTGATGGGCGCGTATGTGTGTATGTATGTATGCATGGTCACATTGTGCTTGTGTGCGATAAGTATTTGTGTTCGATAATTCGACAATCGCACGCGGTTCGTTGTTATCGTGCTTAAATTTAAATTTAATTGAAAACACACAAGTTTTGTTGGTTTAAAAACTGTTTATATGCATATTCTTATACTGTTTTGTTTTTTTTTTGTTTTAATTTTTGTTTTTTTTTTTTTTATATTTTTGCATAGAATTTCAAACACATACACACTGAAACTAACGCTTTTGCGGCTGGTGTTTGGTTTTTTTTTTTTCTTTTCATTTCTTGTATATCGTTATCGGCTGTTTATAATTTGAATTCGAATTACAATGCATTTTAAACTTAGTTTGCTAAAAATAATTATGGATTTCACTTTTCTTGTTTACGTTTTTATTTTGATCACAATTTGGTTTCGCATGCCCAAAATGAATTTGGTTTGTGTTCCGAATGTTTCGCCTGAATGTAACCTTCAACTGTTCCCGTTCCCGTTCCCTTTTCTTTTTCTGTTTCCCTTTCCCTTTCCGTTTCCGTTTTCCCTTCCAGCTCCATATATATTTTAAGCCTATCTTTTGCCGAAAAAAGTGACTAATTTCGAATTATATCAATTAAATATAGCATGCAAGCTGCCGCATTTTCTTGAGATACTACAAAATACGCTAATTTTCAGTCAATATTACGTGCTTCTTCTGCTTCTGCTTCTTATTATTCGTGTTTCTTTCTCTTCTACTTTTTTTTCTCAATTTGCTTTCCCCATCAGTTTTTTTCACTTGTTCGAAAGGCAAATTGTTTTGCATTTTATTTAAAAAAAAATTCGGATAAACTTTTCTGTTCGTCTTGATTTGAATGGATGTAATATATATATATTTATATATATCTATGGGTATTTTATGTACAATATTATAAGTTATAGACTTGAATTTTCGATGCATATGGAAGTGGTTCTGTTTTAACGAGCTAAGATCAACTAAATAACAGTTTACTATCGTGTTGAAAATGGGCGTGGTGGAGTTTCTGTTGTTCGTAACGTCTTAAGTAAATTGAGTCTAGTGAAATATTAAATATATATATTTATATATATTATATATAGAATGTGAACTATATATGAAATGATTTTTATGCTGGCAAAGTAAAATTATTGTGCAATTGTTGCTGCAATTTATTAGAGCCCTAGAAAATTTGTATACAACTAAAAACTATGCATATGATAAAAAATTGATTACAAAATATTTATACTTTATATATATATATATATATATATATTTATATGTGTTTTTAGCCACACAAAAGCTACAAACTAAACTTGTACAACCCCAAAGAACTGAGTTTCACGGGGTGGCTTGGGGTAGTTTAAGGGGTCGTGGTAGGGGGAGGGGCGTGGGGGGGTTTAAAGGGGGCAATTGGCTGGCCCTTAAAAATGGGGCTATCTTCTTACAGACTACAATCATTAATTATTCATATCTGTAATACATATTCAATAACTATAGGAGCTTAAAAATGTTGCATTCGGTAATCGATTTTTTCTTCTTCTTCTTCTTCTTTTTTCTTTTCATCATTTATGAATTGCTATTGCTAATTGTAGTTGATTAATTGTTGGTTGGTTGGTTTGTTGTTGTTGTGGTTTAAAAATGAGAAACACGACAAGTATTAACAGAAAAAAACTACTAACAATTTACGTTTACGATGCGTTTTGTTGCTTTCTTTGTGTATAATTATGTATAATTAATTATGTAATAATTATTGTTTACAAATAGAATAATCATTTTACGTTTTACATTACGTTCTGCTTGCGTAAATTATAAAATTACCTAATCAAAAAAAAAAAAAAATTAGTTAGTTGTAGTTGCGGTTCTTGTTGTTTTTACTGCTAGTCAAATATTTATAGAGCCTCCCCCTGCTTAGGCCTTCCAATTGTTCTGACGACTGCCGCTGGGTCCACTCGGCTGCTGCGGCGGAATCATTTCGAGCAGATATTGTCGCTGCAGCTCAGCCGCTCGCTGAATGTCCGCCAAATTGTTCGCATTGCTGGAGTTCTTCGATGAGCTGGATGCTGAGCTGCTCTTTTTGTTGTTATTGTTGAAAGCTGTGTAAAGAGAAAGCAACGGATAAATGTTTGATGCACTTGCGCTTTAAAAAAAAAAAAAGAGTAGCTTAACATAATATGCGCTGTTAATGTTTAACAGCTGCTGAGCTGCTGGCAACTGTTAAGTTAAAAGCTTTTAAATATGCCAAGAATTATTTAACACTGCTCTGTTAGCTTAACATCAGCTGTTACACTAAGTACATTGAGATCACTGTTAACTCACCTGCAACTTGAGCCGCCTGCGCCATGGCCATTTGATAGGTGTAGAGAAGTGGCGCAAACTGCATCATGTGCTGCGGATTACCGCCCAGGCCCTGACCAAGTGCTGTCAAACAATATAATGAATTCTCATTATAGAATATTGTATATGCGCATCGTCCAAAATCTGTTACTTACCTCTGAAGAGCTGCTGCTGAAAGGCCTGCATGGCGGCTGCTGGCGAGGCATTGCCCATCGCTGCAGCTGGATTACTGGCCGCCGTTGAGGCGCCACCAAAGTTGCCCAGGCCGCCGAGTGCGGCCAGATTGCCCAGTTGATTGAGATTGCCCAGATTGGCCAGATTATTAATATTTAGGCCGCCCATGCCGCCCAGCGCGCTGAGATGCGCAGCCGCCGCCAACGTTGCCGCCGAATACTTGTCATAACTCTGCGCCTGCTGCTGCTGCTGCTCACGCTGCTGATCCCGCTGCTGTTGTTGCTGCTGCTGTTGCTGTTGCTGCTGCTGCTGTTGCTGCTGTTGTTGCTGCTGCTGCTGCTGCTGCTGATGGTGATGATGGTCGCGTTCGGCGCGCGAGGAGCGCACAGTTGAGGACGTTGTAGACTCGTGATGATGCGCCGCCGTCGGCACCGGCCCGGGACTGAGTATGCCCGCCTGCTGGGCGGCTATAGCAGCCGCTGCGGCGGTGGCAGCGGCACGCGACGAGCGGGGCGTGCTCGCGGGCGGCGGTGTGGGTTGGCTCTGTGCGGCTGGCGGTGGTGGCGTCGGGCGTGGCGCTGGCGTTGGTGTCTGGCATTTGGTTGGTATAACGGTGACCGAGGGCGGCAAATTGACAAGCGCCGCAGCGGCCGAGGCGTGCGAGGCCTGCAGCTGTTCGCGCTGTTCGCGTTCCCGTTCGCGCTGCAGCGCCTGCTGATGCGCCGACGAGACATTGGCGGCGGTCAGAGCAACGCTGCTGGCCACACTGTTCGACACGACGTGCGCGTCCACCGGCGAGGGACTGCTCTGGCTGGCCAGCCGTTGCTCAATCTCCTGCTCTTGCTGCAGTGCCTTCACAAATGCCTGCTTCAGTCGATTCGTATGCTCCGCCTTTAGTGCCTTCTTCACGTTTGATGTGACGCACTGTTCGCATATAACCTTGGCCTCCTTGTTGGCTGTAAACAACGAATGAACTGTTTGTTAAGCCTGGAAAATTGTGAACTTTAAATTTGTACTTACTCTGCTTCTCCCACTTCCAGACGGGTGTAAAATCAATCTTGCATTGGGCACAGCGGAAGGGCGCCGCCACCGCATTCGCCTTTTTGTTGACAGTTAAATAATCGACGACAGTCTCCAGACCAAGCAGATAAACGAAGTCGGTATTGCTGGGATTCGGTATGAAATGCATCTCTGGTGGTGGAGGCTTTGGTGGCGGTATCTAAAGATGTGAAAAATATGTATTAATAAATGGGCTCAATATAGTTCCTTATTGAATCAGCTTCAGCTTTTGAATAATCATAAGCTAAAGACTGTAAAGGCAGAGCCAACCTAAAAGATTCTGTGATTCTCAGATTCAAACAGATTCCTTGAAATATTTGAACAGCTTTAACTTTATAAAATTGATGTGTCGTGCTTTGTAGACTTTGTATACCCTTTTCTCTACCCCCATTTGCAATGGGTATATGAAATCGAAGCTCACCTGTAGCAATGTCTTTTCCAGCTGCTTGCGCAAAGCCATTTTAGCAGCCGCCTGACGCTGGGCGGGCGTTTGAGCCTCCTCGCGCGTTGCTCCGCGATCATTCTGCAAAATGAAAAGATGAGTTAAATCCATTTTAATTCAAGTTAAGAGAATTTGCGAACATACCTTTAAATCGTTTAGCTGATTCTGATGAGTTTGCTGAAGCGGCGGCGCCGGCGTTATGGATACGGAATTGCTAATGGTCCCAGGTACCTTCGAATTATCCGAAATATTAGGCTGCATGTTTGGCAATTGTTTATTTTATATGTTTTATTTTTTTTTTTTTTTTTTTGTTGTTATGTGTGTTTACGAAATTTATAGCATAGGAAAGTAGAACAAGATTAGAGTTGCGTTTCAAGGCAAATTGAAATTGGCTGTGACAAAATGAGTTAAATTCTTTTTGTTGTTCTCTTGGCAGGTTTCATAAACGAAATTTTAGTTATATTAATGGTCAATGTGGCTGCAAAGCGAGCCACACGTCGCAGCCTACTCGAATATTATTTGTATATTACTTTTTCTTTGTGCTTTCAAAAATAAATACGAGCAGGCTACGCGATAAGTTTAGAGGCACACTTTTTGACAGTTATGTGTTTAAGTGTTGCAAAACGTTGTGTGTTCGAAATTATTGAACTATAGTTCGTTCGATAGTTCGCTGAAAAATAAAAAAAAAAAAAAAAAAAAAAAAATAAAAAAAAAAAAAAAAAAAAAAAAAATATAAATGTTGTTGTTCAAGTGTTGGTAAGCGTGAGTTTTGTGAATAATTTTGACTTTACTCATGACTGTTATTTTGACATTTTTTCTACGTGAGCTCTTTAGTTTAGCTGTTAAATTTAACGATAATAAAAGGGGGAACAACTTGTTGCTGTGAAACGAGTATCTGTGACAAGTAACAGTTACTGGCGCAAATTAACACTCATGAGCATGTAAATATATTGAATTTGAATAACAAAACAAAAAGTGTTTGTTTGTGTTATGTGTTTGGGTGCAGTTGCAATTGCAATCGGTGCATGGCAAATTGATGTAGATAAGCGAGTATATATCAGTTATGATTATAGATAGAATAGGGGTGGAAAAAACTCGGCGCTTACGGCAACGATGACATTACAATAACTCACATTGCGTGCTTTCAGGCTGGAAGGCGGCGCCGACGTTGGCGTTATGGTCACCGAGGGCGTTATCGTGAGATTCGGCAGATTTGTACGCGGCGGCAGCACGCTCGACCTGTGCGAACTGTTCGTGGCGGGCGTTATGGTCGTGCCGGCGGCCAGCGTTGCGCCCGCGGCCAGCGATGATCTTGGCGGCGGCAGTAACGAGTTGCTGCCGCCGATGCTGTTGTTGCCGCCGCCGCGTTGCGAGCCCGATAGCGCTGCGGCGGCTGCGGCCACAGCGGCTGCGGTCGCTGCCGAGGAGCTGATGTTGCGACTGTTGCTGGCGCTGTGCGAGGGAGATAGAAAAATAATTAATTAATTCATTTCATTCATAAGTAATAACAAATTGCTAATGCTATTTTTGTTTGTTTTGCTTGTCTCTGGCTCGATATTAATCGCGAACACAATAAATACTCTACAAAAATATCGTTAAATCAACAAGTACCTATCGATAGAAGGATATTTATCGATAGCACAATTAATAAACGTAGTCAAAAAGGAAATTAACGAATCGCTGCCAACTTAACTCATTTTATATACTCCATAGACTTACCTTATGCTAACGGCAGCCACGCCGCCGCCCAGGCTGCTCCGCCCCTTGCTGTGGGCGGGCAGCGGCATCGCTGACGTCGGTGTCACACTCAACGATCCCTTGGCCGTGAGGGCGCTGGGTATTGCCGCCAGCGGATTGTTGGGCGACACGCTGGTGGGCGTTACGACCAGATTCTCCTTCATCACCTGCTGCGATTGCTTGAGTTTCTTGAGCAGCATCAGTTTGGTCTCCTCGTTGCGCAGATCCTGTCGCAGCTTGCGCAAACTCTTCTCGCGCTCCTTGAGCTCGGCGTGCGTCAGCTCCTTGATGGGCACATACGGCGGCATCTCCTCGTCGTCCGTCTCCGAATCGATGTTGCCGTTCTGCTGCCTGCCGTTGGTGCGCGCCGGCAGCAGGACAATATCGGGCGCCTCCGCATACGATTTGGGCTCGGTGCGTGGCCTTAAAACGCGACGTTGTACTTTATTCTCGTCCTGGACGCTGCCACCGATGCTGACGCTGCCGTTGCCGCTGCCTGTTAATGCAACATCGCTGCTAGTGTTGTTGTTGTTGTTGTTATTAATGTTGCTGCTGCCATTATTGTTGCTGTTGCTATTGCTGCTGCTGCTGCTGCTGTTGTTGTTGTTGTTTGTGCTGTTTGTGTTAGTTGCGACTGCTGCGTTGTTGTTGTTGTTACTATTGTTGTTGTTGCTGCTGCTGCTGCTGGCGTCGCTGCCATTGTCAGTAGCAGCAGCATTCGCCGTTGCATCGGCCGCAGGCGCAGGCGTAGGTCCTGGCGCTGGCGTTATGGTCAGGCCCGTATTGTTGGCCGTCAGGGCGCGCAGATCGCGATTGCTTAACGTGGGCGTTGCCGTCGGCGCCGGCGCTGGCGTTATTGTCAGCGCCGGATCACGTCCGGAACTCAGACTCAAGTCGACCACATCGTCGACTTCCATTTTGGCCATTTTCGCGCGTCGCGTCGTCGTGATGTCGTATCTTGACCTAACTGTAATTAAGAGCACAAAATAAAGACTTCTTTAGTTGATTGCAAATAAATTTAAATGTTTGTAAAGACAGCTCGACGACGGCTGCGAAGTATTTTCTAGTCGAGCACACCCGACTAGAGCATGCGTACTTATAATTATGTTATAACAAGGCGTCTGAGTGTCTGGTACAGTGCATACTCCTTATAGCGCATTTCGTTTATATACAAATGTAAGATATATTTTGTTTTATACTTTCACAAAAAAGAAAAAAACTCATTTACTGATTGCTTTTATTCGGCTTCTTTCTATTTACTTTATCGAGTGTCCACTGTATTTAAGAGTAGGCCTTCGCGTCAGAACTTTGCTAAGGGTTGCTCGACACGCTGAGCGCGTCAACTTCCTTATTTATTTATTTTTATATTTTTTTCTTCCTTATTTTTTTGTCATTCACTTTGCAGGCGGAAATCAGAGTCTAACCCTTAATGGCTTAACGGTTGTTGATGTTGTTGTTGTTGTTGTCAGTATGTCCGTTTGAGTTGCTTTACTTTACGTTGTTGCCGTTGTTGTTGTTGTTGTTGTTGTTGTTGCTTTTTTTGGTGTAAGGAAATAATAAAGATATCCTGATTTCAATTCATTTAGGCGACGACCTTGTTGAGTCAACTGATAGCCTCAAGCTGAGGATGGCTTGTGTGGCTTCTGCGACAAAAGGAAAGCTGCACTAAATCACGGCACAGCCAGATTTGATCGCAGATACAGAAACACACAAGCACACAAACTCACACACACATATACACACATACACACACGTACAGACATTAGTTTGTTTGTATGCGACAAGCGCCACAGCATTCGCTTTGCACAAGCAAGTCACGTTTTCGTTTTATCAAATTTTCGCATACAAAAAAAAAAAATGCCAAACGCGCGGCAACGAGCAAAATTTACATGAAAACAAAGTGGCCAACGAGAGGGGGGGGGCACAGGTGAGGTGAGAGGTGGGCGGGCGGGCGACGGGCGGTTGTTCGCGAATAGAGAAAGAGCGAAAGAGGACATGCAAATCGGTAAATGTTTAGTGGCAGCACTGCAGAACTAGCAAATACTCAAAGCACACACACATACAAACACACAAGCTAAAGACACGTGAGAGCGAGAGGTGAATAAACTTTTCAACAAATGCAAAACATATGTACATACATTTGCACATACACGGATATAATTGCAACAACAACAACAACAACAATAACAAATACAGCCAACAGAAACTTGCACCTGCCCCTTGTCACATTGAAAGCAATGGCAATAAAAAGCAAAAATAAAAGCGACGCAAACAATAAACAGTCCAATTAAAATGAAATAAATGCAGTAACACACACACAGTCAAACATTCAAAGCGGCGACTGGGTGGCAACGCTGACAGCGGTAAGCTTAGACGCCGCCGCGCAACGACCTCAAGAGCAAAAACAAAATGTGGTGCAAGCAAGAAAATCGAATCAAACATAATTTAAACATGATGAGAACGCGAACAAAACTACAAGTTGCAGGCGAGTGTGTGTCTGATATTATGTGTGTGTGTGTGTGTGTGTGTCTGTTATTGTTTGGCCAACAACGTCCCCAACGTGCTATAAATTAACTCGCTTTGAAAGTTGGCAGCCGCACACAAAACACACACACACACACGTATAAGAGTATACACATACACATGGATGCATGCATAGCTCACTCGTTCGTTATTTCGTTTTTATTTTATTCGCCCCACCAAAGCAGCTGTCCGCAACGTCTCGTTACTTTCCACACTTGTGTCGTCATCAGATAGCTGCCTGCTTGAGAGCGAACTTCAGCGACCGCACAGTGGTTCCACTTCATTGCGGCGAATGCAACAGGCATGGGCGCTAACTTATATTGTTAACTTTGATTTATGCGAGTATATTGACAATTTCATAATAACAATATTCGCATAAATTCATTATTGAGGCACTGCACATATAAAAATCATTATTTTCACATTAATGTTGTCCATTTCATGTGAAGCTCATGAGCTTTGCAACACTGTCCAGCGCCTGGTGAGCGTGAGAATAACAGTGTGGTGTATATGTATCTTTGATAGTATGCTTGTGTGCGTGTGTGTGCATTAGCTTTTAATGCTTGCTGTTCGCATTTTATTTCATATTAAAAAAAAAAAAAAAAAACGAAGCAATAACAAACATTTTAACTTTTATTTTTTTACTTTTTTTTATAGCTGCTTTAAATAATGTTTATATAAATACAATGCCGGCATTTAATATGCCTGACATTGGCTGCACATTCGCCTGGGGGCTGCTGAAAAAAAGTTGTATATCGATTTGTTGGCGTCGACGTCGTCAGTGGCTTTTGTTGGCATTCAGTGTGTTTATAATTGTGTTTAATAGCGCGCTAAATGTGTTTCAATTAGCGCTTAAAGCTTAGCTGTCTGTGTGTGAGAGTGTGTGCGTGTGTTTGTATGTCAATAGGGCCTGAACACATGCATAAACGCACATTTATAGATATTTGTATGTAATACAGTATGTCAGGCAAGTTCAAGTTCGTTGGCACCTGCCTGAAGAGTTTGAACTAAATGCCCGGGCGGATGTGCAAAGGAAAACTGCGATAACTGACCGCCGATAAGCGACAGTCGACAAGACAGAAGGACAGCCGTGATTGCTAGAGTATGTGGAGTCGAGTACTATTAGAGTCATCTCAGGCGATAACAACAACAACAGCAACAACAACAATGGCAATGCCACAACTAACGAGCAATGACGGCGACAACAACAACGCAAAAAAAGCAAAAGAAATAAGGTTAAATCAAAAGTACAGTTGTGTACATAGCGCAGCGAGCAGCAGCACCAACAGCAAAAACAACAACAACAACAACACAAACAAAAGCGAAGAGCAACCAACAAGCAAAATGTGTTTGAGTGCGGCTGCGGTGAGCAACAGCAACAAAAGCAACAACAACAGCAGCAGCCGCCGACGTAGAGAGAGAGCAAGACAGAAGAGAGAGCGCGCGTCGCACACACACGCGAGCCCAAAGCCAAAGCCAAACGGCAAACTGAGAGAGCGAGTGGCGGGCAGACGACGGCGGCGGCAGTTGGCGACCGAATTGGGAGTAAAGAGTAGTAGGGGGCGGGGAGGTGTAGAGTATAGTGGGGTTGGGGTATTGGTTATGCTAGGGTGGGGGTAGCGTGGGCACACTGAAAACTGTCTGGCCACCCCACACACACACACACACGCACACACTTCCACACAACACCCAGAGCACACCTTAACTACGCCCAGACCTATCGATTTGCATAACTGTAAGTCAAGTGTGACCCTCGTTAGCTAATTGTGAAAAGCCCTAAGAACCCAACTTCGATTGTAATTGCTTTAATTTTTTTGCGATATGCGCAAAATAATTCAATTCATTTCAATAAAATGAATAAGAAAAAATGAAATTATCAAAACAAGTCGCAGCTTCGCACACACAAACAGACAAATAAACAAACATACAAATATACATAAGTAGGTACATGCATACACATACAAATACATATTTATATACTCGTATAAGAAATGCGCATATCTTATGGCCTGCCATTGTATGTACATAAGCAACGGCAAACTGAACGGAGCGGAGCAGAGAAAGAGAGGAGCAAAGCGGTGGGCTGCTGTTGCCGTTGCCGTTGCTGTCGCCTGAGAGCGTGTGCGAGCGAGCGAGAAAGAGAGCGGTCGTCTTGTTGTACATGGCCCATTGTACATATGTATTAACTCACCATCACCATCCTCGTCCCCACGGCGGGTTGGGGGTGGTGGCGGCGGTGGAGGGGGTGGGCCTGTGCACGGGTGGTGGCGTGAGGTGGGTTGAGCCGGGTTGGGTTGCGTTTCAGGCTGCAAAATGCACTGGCGCATAAATCTAAGCTGCGCCTGGCGAATGCTCAAATTTATTAGTGACGTCAGCGCCTATCACTATTACCAGCTGCTTAACAGCAAGACGGACGCAGAGAGCGACAACATTCGAACGCAGTGGCAACTCCTTAACTAATTTACAAACAAGAATTAACAGTCATAATTGGCACAAAAGCTTTACCTGCGCTCATTTACATATGTATATGCATGTACATATGTATATGTTTGTATTGTATATTTACCTGTCATAATAGTGTTAAGTCATTTTAATCTATTAATACAGTTACATTTATCCACAAACAGACTTACATACATTCATCCATATGCATATTAAGATGTGCGCTAATACAAATCTCACCACGACTTTATACACAAATATGAACATACATACATACATACATAAGTATGTAAGTAAGCACATAATTATGTCTTGCTTGTTTATTAATAGCGCCGATAAGGATAAGCTTTGGCAAATTACAGCACAAATAAAATAAATAAGTTTATTCGTATATAAATACTTTTCTAGAAAATGGGTTACGTACAACTACAACTACAACAACAGCAACAAAAACTTAACACAAATTAATTGCGCGCACTACAAACGAAAAAACGTCGCGTCGCTGTCGCTGCCTCTGCCGCTGCCAGTAGTCGTTGGCCTCTGCTGGCGTCGCGGCAAACAGCGCTGCCGCGCCAACTATAAATATATATGTATGTGTGTGTGCGTGTATATATAAAATACTGACGTGTTGGTGGTATTGCTATTGCGGATTGTTGTTGTTGTTGCGGATTTGCTGCTTATCGCTGGACATACATACAAACATATTTGCACTGTCTTTTATGGCAACGCTGAGTAATTGGCAAGTGGCTTGACCAAGAACGGGGGAGGGGGGTATGAAGAGGAGGTGGGGGGCTGGAATTGGGTCTGGGTTTAGCAAATTTTACAGCTGTTTTTGGCAGATGGTTCTGTAAAAAGTGTGACCAATTGCCCAACTAAACAAATGCACACTCACACAAACACATACATACATGCTTATGTACATAAGCATAGGCATGGCAACAACAAAGCGTAATAGCTTTCAAACTGGTTTTAATTGTTGTTGCTGTTATTTCTTCTTCTTCTTTTAACTTTGTTGTATGCAGCGAACGAAATAAAAGCGATGCTGCTTTAAAAACCGTTTTATGCACAAGACAGCAAAAAGCATAAGCAACAAACAGTTATGCTTAAAGTTGCCAGACTTTTTCCATGAGCATGTTTAGATTAACATACACACAGACATCATATGTACATAAACAAAATATCAATTCGCTTTAAGAACAAACAGCTGCCAATTAAGAAATCATCTGACGGCCGAATTTCACAATTTTACAATGACAATTTCCATATTTGCTTAATATGCACACGTACATATATACATATGCATATATTTATATACATGTACATACATACATACATATATAAATATGTATAGGCAAAAAGCGCAGCTCAGCTGCTTGTAAAGCTCTTCTCGTTGTCTTTTGCCAGTTGCTGCGCTTGTTGTTGCTGTTGTTGTGTATATAAACCAACGGCATATACATTTGTATATACATATTTCACTCACACTCGCGTCCGCTCTCACTCACACACGCACACGCATACATAGGCATTGGTTCGACTTTTAGTACATAAGCAGAGTGCGCGCTGCGCTCGTCTCGTCGCTTTTGTCTATCCAAGCGTGCTTCTTTGCCAGTGTATGTGTGTGTGTTTGTCTGTATGTTTGGTGCTTGCCTGGCCTGGGCCTTGCCTGCGCCAGTCTCCTCCACTAGCAACAACAAGATTCAGCGAAAAAGTAAAAACACATAAAAACGCAATAGCAAACATACAAAATAATCGACAAGGCAACAATCTATTTATTGCACGTATATATACATATGTATATACATACATACATACATATGTGTATGCATGTGCTTGCACATGCTGTAGTTATTTCTTTTTGTTTTTAATTTAACATTTTTGGGTTCAGTTGCATTTCAATACAGTTTTGTATTGTGTGGAAAAATTCCACTTAATCAAGCAAATTACCAACGCGTCGCAGTCTCTGCCAGCGTCGCTGCTATGCTTTGGCTATTTTTAGGCTGTGCGCTTTACCTTTCATTTTTGCTTTTATTGTTGGCAAAACATCAAGAGAAAAAAAGCACAAATTGAATGCTACATGAAAATGAGACGATCTCCTCGCACGCGCTGCCACCGTCGCTGCGCTGTCCAACACTGACGCTGTTAAGAATAACCCCAAAAAGTAACACGTAAAAGGTAAGCGGCGACGCTAGCAGCGCAGCTGGCGCTGACACAGCAGCAGCAGCGGCAACGGTCGCCCAACAAAAAAAAAAAACCAAAAGGAATAACAAAACCAGTTAGCCGATACTCACACACACACATACATACACAGAAAGTCATTAATATATAAAAAAAAAACACACACACATATTTGACATTTATAATAATAATGCGACATGATAAGTGCCAAAAAAGGCACGAAAATAGTAATACAAATTCATTCAATTCTAAAGAATAAGAGAGATTTCTATTTCATTAGCAATTAAAGTGGCCTTCAGTAGCCGATAAACTGTGCACAATTGTATGTACATATACATATACATACATATGTATGTATGTGTGTATATAGTCAACTATGCATTAGATGCTTGTCCAGCGGTCGGGCGCAGTTTTGGAGACACCGCTTAAAACTCTGGCGTTTTTAGCCTTGAACTAAAGCAAACCAACAAAACGCACACAAGCACACACATACTTCAATATACATATGTACATGTATATGTTCTTATGCATGTTTGTATGTATGTGCACCTGTAATAATAGCTTTGCACGCGTTTTTTCACTGCTAACTGCATGATGTTCACACCGGTTAAACGTTTGCGCACACACATATATGTACATATGTATATACAGGCATGTATGTACATATGTACATATGCATAGCATATAAAAATAAATGACAACGAAAAGAGAAAACATTTTTTCTAGCGCTTTTTTTTTGCTGATAAGCGACAACACTTACACATATACATACTTATAAATATGTACATATGTATGTATGTGTGTATATCTGTGTGTACTATATGTATATTTATATATGTGTATGTATGCAATTGTTCACACAGCTGCTTTAAAAAGCCATTGCTGTTGTTGATGGGCTCCCAAATGAATCACTGAAGATTTACGACTGTTTATTAGTTCACTATAATACATACACACAACCACATAAATATGTCCATACGTATGTGCGTACATGTTTGCATTATAAGATTTAGTGTTGAGCAATGCCACAACAAGCCAATTTAATAGCTAACGGCACCACATTACATACATAAATTGACAGCCGCCTGCTGCAGCGGCGCTTTCTACTACTGAACGAGTGAAAGAAGAAGAAGCAGCAGAAGAAAAAAAAAAACTACTATACACTACTTTATTATATGTTGTTGTATTTTATGCGCTGTTCTTATTTTGCACTTCATGACGTGTAAGCAGCGCGCGCGTGTGTTTACATTTGTGTGCGTTTATATGCATGCATGTGTGCGTATACGTCTGTACAATGGGCATCGTTTGCTGTGTGTGTGCGAGCGAGATGCCAAAGTAAACAGGTAAAAAAGGTAAGCCGAAAAAAGAAAACAACAACAACAACAGCAACACCACTACAAAAAAGCAGCTTTGCCACTTTTTGTTGTTGTTGTTGCTGTGTTTCTGCTGCTTTTGTTTTGCGTGAAATTGTCAGAAGAGGAGGAAGAAAAAGATGATCGGATATTGAGTAAATTGACATTGCAGTTGTTGTTGTTGCTTTTGCTGTCGTTATAATGATAATCATAATTAGCGAACGTCAGCGCGCAGCGACCATGAAAACTTACCGAAAAATGAAGAAGGAAAAGATCAATGCAAAATAATGCAGCGTTTGCTTGATTTTCAGTTTGTGCTTATATACAATATGTGTGTATGTATGTTTGTATTAAAAAGGCCACTCGCATACACAATCAAACTTTACATATACATGTATATATGTTTGTATGTATGTATGTGCTGGGGTCTGACTGCCTGCCTGCGCATTCTTTGCCTGGCGAGCGAACCGCGACGCAGTTACATAAGCACAAGCACACACACACACACACATACACATAGCTGGGCATGACAGAACAACGGGGCACACAGAAACAAGGAAGTAACAAGAAGAGCAACAACAACAGCAAATGCATGGCAATTCCACTTGAAACTTGTCTACGCTGAAAAGTTAAGTGGCAACACTAACTCTCCAACGTATGGCCACCCCGCGCTAAAGGTAAAGGGTTTTTATTTCGTTCAGCTTTAGTGAGATGAACGGTGTAGAAAAGTAAAACCAAATAAGAAAGAAAAAAAAATTGTATATTCAACGTGCCAGCAGCAGCAGCAGCAGCAGCAGCATCTAAAACAACAACACCAGCGACTCATTTAAACGGTCAATTGCCTCAAGCAAAAAGGCAAACGTACGAATAGAAGAGAGCGCCGCAAGAGAGTGAACGAAAATGAGAGAATTCAAAAAAACTAAATGAATTTGAGTAGCGGCTGCGGCGGCTTCCATATTGACTTTGACTAGGCGGCTGCAGCAGCGGCAATGCCAAAAATCTGCTGTAAAAATTAAATAACGCGCCACAAAATGAGAGCACGCACACGCACACACATATGCACATAAAAGTATGTAAAAAAAAAAGCACAAAAATATTGAATTGAGTATAAAATGGGCAATCAAAAAAGTTTTGCAGACACCACAAAAATAAAGAAAGAAGAAAACACCGAACAACGTGCATAAATTAGCAGACACAGTGAAGCAAAAGAGAGCGAGAGCACACCAAAAAAGTTTAAGTGCCAAGTGAGAGTGTGAGTAGCAAAGGCATATTGTGTATGCTTGGCCGTGTGTGTGTGTGTGTGTGTGTGTGTGTGTGGGCAATTAAAGAAACACCAAATATAAGTACATAAACAATAATAAATAACATAAGCAAAGCAAAAACGACGCAAATGCATTGCGCGTATAAAATATTGAAAATTAACAGCAGCCAGAGTGGCAACGCCGTGCGAAGCTAGTTCTTGTTGTTTTTGCTTTTGTTACTTCTGCTACTTTTTTGACAGCTGTTTGGGGTTTTTTGCGCCTCCGCCTTTGCCTCCGCGACCGCCTCCTTCGCAGACTGCGCCTGCAGCCACAAGCGTCAACCACCAAAAGCTTCGACAAGTTACTTCAACTGAAGGCAGCCAAAACTTTTGTTATAAGCGGATACATAATATACACACACACACACACACACACACACATTTATGCATTCGTATACATATACATATATGTATATATATATTATATGTGTCTACTTGTGCTTTTAGGTAGTCCCGTCCGCAGCGCCTGCTCGCTCGGTTCTGGGCAAACTTTAAAGTTGCCTTTTAAAGCAGCGGCAGCTTTGGCTGCCTTTTTGTATGTTCGCCTTGGACGTCCCCCACCCAATGGCCGCCCACCAGTGCGTCACTTCTACACATACACACTCGCACACACATACAAACGTTTGCAGTTGCCCGTTGTCGGGTAACGGTTTTTTCAGTGTTCTCTTTCTTTTTCAAATCCTGTGCACCTCACAAATGTGCCAAAAAAAAAACGGGCATATTGAAGTTTTGCAAAGGTTGCGATAGGTTTTCAAAAGTATATATACATAAATATATATTCATTATCATATCTTGATTTATTTAAACACTTAGTAATATTACATATAAATGTATATATTTGTTTGTTTTCGTTTTAAAATGGTTAAAGGGTAACTGTTAGTCGAGCACACTTGATTATTATTTGTTGTTGTTGCTGTTGCTTTTGCCCTAACACAAAAATGTGTATCTAGATATATTTTATGCAGCAGGTTGCGAGGCGGGGGCAAAGCGGAAGAAGAAGCAGGCGGCACGTCAATAGCAGGGGCAGCTTTGTATTTGTGTGTGTGTGTGTGTGTGTGTGTGGGAAGGGGGTGGGGTAGTGAGCTACCTGCATGCATATGTACCATGTATATAAATATATATATATATATGTATAGAACATATACATACATATATAATAGGCGGTGTCAAGACACATGTCCACATAATTGCCAAACGCGCAAAATCGAAGCAAAGTTCCAAACACACACACACACGCATACACTCGCCCACACACACACACACACGCATACACAGGCAGTCATGCAAAACCATCAGCGCTCTCGTAGCCTAGTCAGTCAGCTAACCCGAGCACCGCCCCCAGCTCCAACAACCAGTCCCCACCCCCACCCCCAACCCTAGCTAACAACAACAACAACAACATCAACAACAACACTTCAAACCCAAAACATACAACTGCAGGTACAGTTGCGTTTGCAATTCATAGTTCACTGGGAGTAGTTGGCAGTTGTTGTTAGAGTCGTGTAGCTATTTCATAATTAATACGCCGTTTCTGTCGAATATTTGAATATGCCTCCAGCTCCCGTTTTTGGGCCAACTCTGGCTCCATCATCCACTGGTGAGTGGCGCTAATTGTCCTGGTGTGGCATTTGCATTAAAATTTCGTAATATTAATGGCCAACTAGGTGGCCCCGGAACTGTGGCCAAAACTAATTTCCTGTCCTGCAGGTGGAAACAACAAAAACGCGTCCCGGCATATGCAATATACACATATATACATATACATATATACACCAGATGGGTATTAGCTGAAGTAAAAGGAATTTTTAATTGGTATTTATAAAAGGGTCTCAAAGCAATAAATTGTTCGAAGGATTTTAGATAAAATATAATAATTGTGCTCTAAATGTTCTTTAAACATTATATCTTTGCTTTTTTATAAACAAACCACTTTTTTTGTTTGTTTTAGAAGAACCTCATGAAACTTCTGTTTAAGATAGGTTGAGGTTAGTTTGTTGTATGGTAAGTGTATTTAGAACATTGTTAAAGCATTATAAAAATTTAAATAAAACATATGCTTTAATTGAATGAAATCCAGTAAAATGTAAAATACTAAATAGCTTTCAATTCCTAAGTGCCTTGCCTAACACTTTAATGCATTCATATATAAGCCTTTATTCGATATATTAAATTTGTTTAACCAAAAAACCAACTTTTAAAGCATTTTTCAGTTCCATTTTAAATCGAAACTTCTGGTGAAAACGAGCTAATTTGATGGAAATGTTGCAATACATAAATATGTATGTACATACAGATGTGTGTGTGTGTGTGTGTGAAAGGTGGCCGATAAATATACAAACATACATATGGCCAATACATGGATATACATATGCCGCTACTAACGAAAACTGCAGCAGAATTTTCGGTTTGTGTGCATTACAATTCAAAATTTGCATTTCTCTGTGGATTTTGTTGTAGTTGTCGTTGCTGCTGTTGTTGTTTTTGTTGTTGTTGTTGTGGCGTTTCTAAGCCAACCATAGAGCCATACAGAGCCCAACTATACAAACAAGTTGCCCCCTCGCACACTTTAGCATATATAGAGAGACAGGCCGTGGCCCTGATCTGAGCCCTGGCCCGGGACGGGCCGGTCTGAGTCTGAGTCTATCCAACCGTTGATATCCGCCCACGGGTCGCAGTTCAAGCATGCACACAAAACACACTCGCACACATACACACACACACACACACATAGATACAATGGCTAAAATACGAGCAGTGGCATATCATCGCATAGATTACGCAACTATTGCGACGCCAGCAACCAACGCAACCACCCAACCACCCACAAAATGTGGCCTGTGGCTAGGTGCACCCAAACCCAATTCCAATTCCAATCCCAATCCCAATCCCAATTTCAATCCCAATCCCACTCCTCTGCCTCTCTCAACTCGCGACACATTTGTGCTACTCCAAAAAGCATAAAGGGACAACGACCAGCCTGTGCTGGTCTGGCCTGCCCTGCCCCGCGTACAGCCCTTTGGACCAAATGTTGGCTGCACCACCCGTCAGCAGAATCCACTCAAGCACAGCGAACCAACCAAATAAACCACCCGACCAAACTCAACTCCCACCACCTGCAATGCTGTTCGCGTCGCAGTCGCCGTAGGCCTCTGTCGGATGCTGTTAGCCCCTTGCAACCAGGCCCAAACCCTCCCACACGCCCCCTTTTTGGAATACGCCTCTGCTGTTGCAGCTGCTTCGTTTCGGGGCAGCGACATTCCCGAGTCCCGGATATTATATGCATACTTGAACTATGCGAGGAAGGAAGCGCCAACAGTTCGGGCTAGCCCAGACCAGCCGCACCCACACCACCACCCCCCCCCCCCCCCTCTCTCACTGTCTTTCTTTCTCTTTCTCTCTCTCAATGTCTCTCTGTCTCTTACGCTCACTTGGTGTCCCTTGGCTGTTTTGTATATGTATGTATGTATCTCTATCTGTATCCGCTTTTGCATGCGAATGTAGCTGTGGCAGTTTTATGTACACATGTACACAGCTGTACCCTGAAGCCTCTGACTGTGTGCGTGAGTGGGTTTCTCTGTGTGGGTGTGTAGCCCGTGTTTTGGGCCACTTTACAGCCACAGCGCCACCCACTACACAACAATGCAAAGCGTCTGCATTTCAACTAACGCCGCAACGCTACCCAATACACAAACAGCACCAACAACACTAACAACAACAACAACAACAACTACCCCCTGGGGACAAAGCCACCCAAAACTGCCCCACGCCCCCTTCAAAAATCTCTTTTAGCTAATGCAGCAGCAGCAGCAGCAGAAGCCGCCGCCGACGCCGCCGCCTGGTTTTAGTTTGCTGCCGAAAATTGTTGATACATAAGCTACCCAAGCTCCCGCATTTTGAAAAATCAATATACTTAATTTTCAACAAGGTTTCGCATTATCATATAAACCAAAAATATTAAAGCATATAAATATATATTCATGTCTTTCAATCGATTTTTTCGCCAACACGCGACAGCAGCCAAAAGCAACCCACTCAACCCCCTCCCCCCACTCCTACCCTTCTTCAGACAAGCCGCACCACCCACGTAAGCATGCCGACTCGCTTACACGCACGCACGCACGCACACTCACACACACACAAACAAAGAAGCAGCAGCAAAGCTCGCGCTCTTTCTCTTCGCCTTGCCAGAGTTAAGCGAAGCAAAAAAAAAAGTCATAAAAAAACAAGAAAGAACAAAAATAAAAATAAAGAAACGTCATGGGGGCGAGCGAGAGCTGGCCTGAAACGTCAACAATAAATTCGTGGTTTGGCAGCACTGGCATTGGCACTGGCCACACTGACCCTTTGCAACACTGCAGCAACTTTTGGCCTCTGCTGCGCTGATCGTGACTAAACAAGCAATCGCAGTTGACACTTGTTATCGATAAATACAATACACAAGAATTGAACGAAAAAAAAAAAACGATAGCCGCGCACAATTAAGTTCAAGTTGCCAGTTGTCAGCAGGCGCGAGGAAGTCTAAGCAAAAGCACACAAAGAGAGCGCAAGTGAGCGAGCGAGCGTGGCGGGACAGTGACTACTAAATCTTGCTGCTGCTGCTGCTGCTGTTGTTGCCTGGGGGCTCTCGCTGTTTATCTCGCGCGCTCACTCGCACTAACGCTCACTAACGAAATCATTTTTAATGGATCGCAATGATTTTGTGTGTTGCTGTTGCTGCCATTCGTCGGCTTTGGCTTTTGTTTTAGTTGTCAACAATGTTTGGCGCTTAGGCTTAGGCTGCATGCATACATAGACGTATATATATGTATATGTATATGTATATTTGTAACTCAACGAAGCATCGCTACATGCAACTATTGAAGCATGAACATGCAATTTATGTACTCACACTCACAGACACATTCTCAGCATACATATAAATACAACATCACTAAGCGACTGTACTTTTGATATAAAATCCACTCAACACACACAGCAACACAAACATACATACATACAATAACGCTGGCATATACACCAAAATGCTCCCTAACTCCCCTTATCTGCTCTCTCAGCCCCCTCTTCCCGCCTCTTCCTACTACACAACACCCCACCCCACTCCACTCCACTCCACTCGACACCCACCAGCGCTACTCTCTGTTTAGTTTTAGTTGCGCTTTAAACTGCATTTGCTTCTTCTTCCCGTTGCTCTTGTTGTTGTTGTAAGCCTGTGCACATAGAGAGCTTGTATATATGTATACGTATTTTGTTTATGTATGTGTGTGCGTGCGAGTTATCGCATGTGTATGTGTGTGTTATTTCAACAATTCGTTTGCATTTGCAGCAAACGAAATAGAAATCAAGTAAAAACATTGCCAACGACTGCGCAATACTCTATTCGCTGTGTAAAACCATCGGAAACTTCCTTTCTTAACATAAGATTTAAAGAATCTTTAAAACCAAAACGATAAACCGAAACAACTATTCGCTCCTTTCACTCTAGTCTAAATCAGGAAAGCGCTAAGTATCCATTAAATTGATTGCATAACCGAACGCATTAGCTCCTTATATTATATTTGACTCTTTATTGACCTCTTTAATTGAAAGTCTATGCATTTCTTTTTGAATATATCAACAAGCATACACATTTCCTAATTTCAAGTACTTTACCCTACCCGCTACAGGGTATAAGCTCCAAAAAAAAAAAAAAGAAGCAAGTGCAGCATGGGAAAATGCATACAGCATAGAGAGAGATTGGCAGCTCGACGTGTGCCTGTCCCGGGAAATGCATGCAGCTGCTTTCAGCTCCGCCCAAAGCTCTCGAAATTGCAATGAAAAGTTTACGCAAGTGTTGTTGTTGTTGAGTAGTTGGGTCAAAAGGAGAAAAGCCATGATAACCTAAATAGAAAAATCATTGCATCAAGTCTGTTTAAATGCTGCTTCTTCATTTTCAACTTCCTTCTCATAACTCAAGCAGGACAGGTGTAGAAAAGGAAGTTGGAAAGGGGAGAGGAGGGGTAAACAGGTGCGCGCCACTTGCACAAACAGAACTGTTGAAAATTTCGACGGTCGCCCCCGCTCCGTATACCAAATATTCAATACTCACACACACATACACACGCAAATGCAGCAAATGATACCGACACACACACACACACACACACACACACACACACACACAACGGAACGCAACGACTAGAAAATGCGGGTCTGGGTCGTCATCGAGACGAGACGGCGTGGAGAATGCAAGCACATAAAGAACGCCAAAATAAGTTTAAAACTAACGACAGGCTGCCTGCCTGCCAGCGTGCGTGCTTGCATGCGTGTGTGTGAGCAGGCAGCAGAATAAGCGCCAAGAGCGAGCGAGCGAGTGAGGGGAATTCATTTTATGCCTGTATGTGTGATTGTGTGTGTGCGTATTTTGGAGCATGCAACTTTTCGTGCTATTGCCAAATGCGTTCGTTGGCTCTGCGTAAGCCGCACGGCCGACTGGGTAAGAGCGAGAGCGAACGAGACGGCGAGCATGCGAGTGGGAGGGGGACAGGTAGTAGTAGTGCGAGAGAGTGAAGAAGCTGAACGAACAAGTGCATGCGTACGTATGTATGTATGTGTAGGGTCACACTTAACGAAATGTTGCCAGTGCTCAAAAGCAATGCAATCAACTAATTAACGGTGTTCTTAGCTATGCCCTGTTTTGCGCCAAAGAAAGTTCATTAACACATTTTCAACAAAAATATATATATATATATGCAAAAGCACAAACAGCGTGTGCTCATTCATAATGATGCCAATACACGCGATTTCTTGCCGCCCCCTGCCCCCACTGAAATACCCTAAAAAACACCAACACCCACATCAGCCTGAGATATGGCAACCACAAATGTGTATATAGATAACGGCAACCCCGCCGCCAAACATAAAAACGTAGCCAAGCGACAAAATGAAAATATAAGAAACACAGAAAAAAAAGTAGCAGCAGATAATAAAAGCAAGCGCCTAAGCATGGCGTCACTGAGACGGCCACACGCCTAACAACAACAACAACGACTTTAACAAGAGTCAACCGCCTACCCTACCGGAAAAAAACAACACGGCAAAAGCTGTAAAAATTGTCAATATAGAAAAAAAAAGAGTCGAAAAAGTCTACGCTAACAACAGCTTGCAAAATAATGTGCGCGAGTGTCGAAGAAGCCGCTGACATCGACGTCAACGTCAACGTTAACAGCGGCAGCGCAGCAGCTGCGGCTCTTTCCTTTTTTTTTTAACGAGCCGAGTGACAAGCGCACACTAGTACGAGAACTCAACACACACACACACATACATACAAATAACGACATGCACAGGCGACGCAGACGCCGGCCGCAGCAGCAGCAGCAGACCGGTTGAGGTTAAATTGGATAGGGGAAGCAGATGCGATGGGTGCGGGGCATGGCGGGGCTACTCTGGCTGGCTGGCTGGCTCGCCAAGGCATACATATTGAATTTTTCTTCGACGTAATGAAAATTTCCAGCGTGCTGATGGGATGACGAGACTATGCTTTGTGCTATGTTTTGTTCTTTTACAATATCAATATTTCTTTTTGGGAACTTACCGCGCAAAGAGTAAAAATTTGTAGAAAATCCGTTAAACTGCTGGTCTTGTTGTTGTTGTAGGCGCTGCTGCTGCTGCTGTGACGACTTTGGCGTCCAGCCTCTTGGAATTTATGCTAATTTTCCAAATTTACATACACACTCACACACTTGGAGGAAGTGCACAAAAAAAAAATTGTATATTTTTTGGGCTTTCAGAAATTTCACTTTTTGTGGTTGCGTTTGCTAATTTGCTTTATATGCATATACCTATATATACATATATGTATGTATGTATGTATGTATGTATTTACGCTTGCCTATTTATCTGCTATATACACACATACATATACGTACGCACGTTTATATGTGTGTATATACGCGCCTTTAACACTAATACACTTGCAGAACGCGCTGCTGCCGCTACCTCTGCTGCTGCTCTGCTTCCAAATTTTTTTTTATATTCTTGCCCTTTTACACGCAGACAAATCGCGTTTATTGAATGGTTTTATTTATACAAAATTGCTGTTATATTGCACGTTTTGTTTATTATTTGCTCATTACAATTAATTATATATTTGATTTGTTTACCACAGCGTATATGTGAAGAGCCTCAAACACACACACACTCACACATGCACGTATACAATTTATATATATATACGTACACGAACTTTGGGTTAACCGTTGCAATTTATTGCATTACACCTGTAACACTCGCGTATAGCATTTTTTACGTTATGCGTTCGCTTTGTTTGTAAACAAATAACAAAGTCGTAATTGTAAAATAATTAAACGGTGCTTTTTTTGTCCGCTAACGATTCAGCGCGTCCAACCCGTCCGATGTTGTTTTTGTAAATGTCGCTTATACATTTAAAATAAACGCAGTTGTGTGGCCGCGACTGCTAAATGCGAAAAATACCAACTTTCTACATTAGCGGAGGCGGTACGTGTTAAGTAGGCCGCAAGGGTATCGATTCTTGATGTTAGTGAGCAGAAAATGTATTCATGTTAAGTGAGGAGCAGTGGGGCAGTTAATGTCTGCAAAGTAAATATTATTTTACAGTTAGCTAATAGTCTCTCCTGACTATTTCCAAAAAACACTAGATGTTATTAAATAGGCGATTGCACCAACTGCTTTGACATTTTGAAACAGAGTGTAAGAGACTAATGTTAATAACAGGCTGTTAATAACAGTTCAGAAATTTTAAGACCGTGTTATGTTAAGACATATGTTTTAGTAGAGTGAACTATATAAACGATACTCTAGGAATTTATACATTCGCTTAGTTATGTGATTCGATAAATTAACCGATTTTCAGTTTCGTTCAAATTTGGGAGTTATAATTAAAACATTCATAACAAAGGTATTTATTTAAAGGTTAATATTAAGCTTTGCTTAGTTGCACTAATTGCTGCAGGTAGGCCTTGCGGCAATCCATATTGTCCGCTGGCCGATTGTGTGGGGCCCAAACAGGTTCGCCAATAAAATAACGACGAGCTTTTATATAGTTCTATGAATAAAAAGGTTACAAATGTTCTTGCTTGTCAAAATAAACTAACATACCTTGCTGTCCAGTGTAAAGCGGTGGTAAATGCCGGCCGGTATGATTATCAAATCCCCTTTGATCACCTCGATGCGCAGCCAGTTGTCCTCGCCACTGTAATAAATTTAGTTTAAAGATTAAAGTCCAGCAATTGCAACTGGTTCTTTGGACACTTACTCGCGCACATCAAAGTAACCGGAACCATCGAGAACCAGACGTATTTCCTCATCCGTGTGCAGATGCTCCGTGTAGAAAGCCTTCAGCTTGTTCATGTAATCCGGCAAACATTGCTCCGAGCAGGTTATCTAAAGTAATAAACATTAAAGTAGATATTTATGCCATAGGTGTGGCCACTTACCTCATCCTCGTATGTGTAACCACGATTTTTGCGCAGTTCGCTCAGCTGCTTATCGTTCTCGAAGTCGTCGGCATTGATCTAGGCAAGAGCGGGATGGGAGATAAGCGCGACTTTGCCAAGGTCGTTAGACTGTGGATCTGGCAGTTACCTTAAAGTACTCCACGCCAGTTCTCTTATAGAGTGCAGGCAGATCCAGGTAAATGGGTGGATTACGCTTGTGTTCCAGCCGCTGGTCACTGTCATCGCTGTCCATAAACCACACCTGCACCATCTTAAAATCACCTGCTTTGTGCGGCGTATCACAAACAGTTCTATTTTAACGAAGGAACAAGTACTCGATCTTTTAGTTCATACTACAATAGAAGTATCGAACTTATTACGTGCATTTAGTTCCTACCATAATTATCGATCAAGCAAGCTCAGAGAGCTGTACATAATTTATTATTTGCGCTTTATTTTAACGTTTTTTAATTACAACTTTAAAACTCATGATGATGGTTGATTGGCAATACGGTTATAGTTAAAATAAAGAAATGTTCCATCAACCTCAGTTAGATTATTGACTGAACTATTGAGCTGCTAGTTCGTTCTGAAACTGAACGGACTCAGTGCTGAACAATTTTGTGCAGAAGTTTGGCGGGTAGTTTGAATAAATCATGTTTATTTAAAAAATGCTCAAGTAGGCTTTTTATCGACTCAATGTTTTCGTTTTAACATAAATCTAGTTGTGTGTAAATTTTCAATTGATGTAAATGTGGTAGCGCTGCCACATCGGTAACCAGATTTAATAAAATTTAACAAAATTACCAAATTCGTTCCAAATTTGTAGATATTTTGCGTATTAAAGATGCTGTCGCTACGTCTAAGCCGCAACTTGAATAAGTCAATGGCACTGAGGGCCTACTGCAAAGCGCCCCCCGAGGTGGTCGAAATGCTGGAGGGGGCCTACGAAACATTGACCGCCTCCGATTCGAAGTCGCTGCTGAAAAAGCATTTAACGCAGTCGATATTCGACAAACTGAAGTGCAAGGTGACGCCCAACTACTGTTCGACGCTGTTGGACTGCATACAGTCGGGCGTGTGCAATCTGGACTCCGGCGTGGGCATCTATGCGCCGGACCCGGACGCGTACAGTACCTTTGCCGCCATCTTCAATCCCATCATCGAGGAGTATCACAATGGCTTCAAGTTGGTGAACAAGCAACCGGGCACCTGTTTTGGCTACGGCGCCGACTTCCCAAATCTCGATCCCGAGCAACGTTTCATTCTGTCGACGCGCGTCCGTTGCGGCCGTTCCGTGGAAGGATTCCCCTTCAATCCGTGCATGCAGGAGACCGACTACATCAAGCTGGAGTGCATGATTATGAAGGTGCTGCAGACGCTGTGCAATGACCATAAGGGCAAATATATGCCGCTCACCGGCATGGACAAGGGCGTACAAAAGAAAATGATCAAGGATCATCTGCTCTTCAAGGAGGGCGATCGTTTCCTGAAAGCGGCGAACGCAACCCGTTTCTGGCCAACCGGACGCGGCATCTTCATCAATCCGTCGAGCACCTTTATCGTCTGGGTGAACGAGGAGGATCACATTCGCGTCATATCCATGCAGAAGGGCGGCGATCTGGGCACCGTCTACGAGCGCATGATCATCGGCGTCGAGTCCTTGGCCCACTCGCTGAAGTTCGCCCACGACAAGCAGCTGGGCAATCTGACCTTCTGCCCAACCAATCTGGGCACCAGCATACGCGCCTCCGTTCACATCAGGCTGCCCAATCTGAGCGCCGACAAGACCAAGTTCCGCGACCTGATCAAAAAACATAATCTCCAGGTGCGCGGCACCAGCGGCGAGCGCACCAAGACCGAGGACGGCGTCTTTGACATCTCCAACAAGCGTCGCATGGGCCTCACCGAGTACATGGTCATCCGGGAGATGTACAAGGGCATCCGTGCTCTGATTGATGCCGAGTGCGAAGCTGCCTCCAAAAAATAGGCCCCTCTCTTTCTAATCCATACATCTCGAGCTATCCATCTCTTTCTATCTGATGCTTGCAGCGGTCGCTCTGCAAAAATGCATTCAATAAATTAAGTTTTCGGTTTTCTGATTCGGACGAGAAAAGATAAGTTGGCAATTTATATATTAATATTATTAAATATTAATTTGGGGTAAAACAAGTTTTCTAGACCAAAGCAAGGTTCGAACCAAGCGCTAAGCTTATATTTTATATTTATTTTTTAAGGCTTTCTAATCCTAAATAAATAAGCTCTGTCAAGATAAAAATAAAAACATATTAATAAACAAAAATATAAACGTATATGCACATATTTAAACATACATACATACATATATAGGTTATAATATTATTATAAAATAAATAAAAAAAAGAGTAACCAAGTTTAAGCTCATACTTTATATTATTTACTTTCGTTTACTTGCCAACAAGATTAAATTAAAGACTCACATTTTTTTGTATTTTTTTTTATTATTTTTTTATAATTTTAATTCTTTTATAAACTTAAGACTTAAAATAAAAATATTTAAAGTTTCTGTTGTTGGTTTTTTGCTTGACACAAATGCCAAAATGTTTTACATTCTTTTTGTTTATATATTTTTAAGCAAATAATTTGTGAAATAGTTTTCCATTGTTGTTGTTGTTGTTGTTGCTGGTGGTGGTGGTGGTGTTGTTGTTGGTGTTGGTAGTGTGCAGTTTGGTGTTGTTGTTGTTGTTCTTGGTTTTTGGTGGTTTTAACAGCAGCTGCGACTGTGGGAACTTGATACCGGATTAATTATTCTCCCGCCGACTTGGCCGCGACTCTCCAAAAGTAGACGACAAATGCCGAGTGCCGCAGGCAGCCGAACCTGACCCGGGAAAATCACCACCGGTGCCACCAAGCACCACTTGCCGCAATTGCCGCTCCTCCTCCGCAGCGCTACGAATCCGACTACAAACTAAAGCAAACATGCAGCCCGCCCATCGCAAAGGATTGAAGAAGACGGATGCGACGAGCTGCAGATTTCCAACTGTTGTTAATAATTGGTTAATAATTTGGGCCAAACGCCGTATTGAGTGGGAGGCTCTGTTGTTGTTGTTGTTGTTGGCCTAAACGGCGTGCCCTTTTTTGTTGTTGTTGTTGTTATTTGAATAGCTTACAAGCTCTTCTCGAGCTTGATGAGCTCAGTGATGCCATCGTACATCTCCTTGACGGCCTGGTATTCGGTGAGACCCATGCGACGCTTGTTGGAGATGTCATAGACACCGCCCTCGGCCTCGGTGTGCTCGCCGCGAGTGCCGCGCACCTGGAGATTGTACTTGCCGGCGACCTCCTCGAGCTTGGCCTTGTTGGAGGCCAGCTTGGGGACCTTGATGTGCACGGATGCACGAATGGTGGTGCCCAGATTGGTGGGGCAGAAGGTCAAGAAGCCAAGACGATCGTCGTGGCTGAATGGCACACGCTTCTCGATCTCGTTGACGGCGGTGGTTAGGCGACGATAGATCTCGCCAAGATCGCCACCCTGCTGCATGGAGATGATGCGCAAATGATCCTCCTCATTGCACCAGACCAGGAAGGTCTTGTTGTCGTTGTGGTAGATGCCACGACCCGATGGCCAGTAGCGGCAGGCGTTGGCCGCCTGCAGGAAACGATCGCCCTCCTTGAACAGGAAATGATCGTCGATCAGCTGCTGCTGGACGGTCTTCTCCATGCCGGTCAATGGATAGAATTTGCCCTTCAGCTCACCCTCCAAACCGGACAGGGTGGTGCTGACCTTCGATTCCATCTCCTTGTACTGGGCCTCAGTCAGGCAGGGGTTGAACGGATAGCCCTGCATGGAGCGACCGCAACGGACACGAGTCGAGATCACGTACTCGTTGGTGGGGTCAACGTTGCCGAAGGTGCTGACATCACCGAAATCGGAGGCCGGATGCTTGTCGGTCTTCTTGAAGCCACCATGGTAGTCCTCGATGATGGGATCGAACAGATCGGCGAACACTGTGTACGACTCAGCATCGGGGGCATAGATGCCGACGCCGGAATCGTGATTCTCCAGACCGGACTGGATCACATCCAGGAGGGTCGACTTGAAGGTCGGCGTCACCTTGTTCTTTAGGTTGTCGAAGATCTCCTTGGTCAGGTACTTCTTCAACAGCGACTTCGAGTCGGAGGCAGCCAGCTTGGCATAACCCTCCTCCAGTTTAGCGAGAACAGCAGCGTCAACCATGGTGTCTTGTTTGCTGCAAACACACAAATTAAAGGAGTAGACAAAAACATTCGTTAGTTAAATTTATCTTCTTTTTTTTATGGCAGACTTAACCTCAAAGTTGTTTTTTTCAACTTTTATTTTAAGTAATAAATAAGTATACTAAATTTATATCTATTTAATTACTGCTTAACATTTGTCTAAAAGCATTAAATTTGGCACAATTTTAAGCATATATTTGTTAAATATGCTTTACTAATCAGACTTAACCTCAATTTTTTCATTTTAACAATTTACTCTTTTATGGTTTTTGCATGTAAAATAATAGCTTGTTTAATTATTTACTAATTAATAAGTCTCGTTATTACCTTATATTTTGTAACATAATTATTTATTGTGCTAACAAATCAAATTTAACCTCAAAGTTGTATTTATTAATTTTTTTAAATTTATTTTATTGCTTTTAAACTGTTTTTAAATATTGTTTTAGTATTGAAACAAATTTTATTAAGCCTGCTCTACGTTGGAAATGTGGTAGAAAAAGCTAATAGATCTGATTTAACCTCAAAATAAATAATAATTTTAGCACTTTATTTTTATAATTTTACGATGTTTGATGATATTGCAACAGTTTTTTTTAATAATTTACTAACTGATAAGGCACTTTTTTTTAATCGCCTTGGATTATAACCGAATATGAGTTAAGTTTTACAAATCAAATTTAACCTCAATTTTTTTAATCTTTATTATAAATACTATAAATACTGTTAAATACTTAAAGTATTTTTTTAAGCTGTTTTCTTGTCTTTTACAACATTATTACAACTTGTATGAGTGGCCATTTGAGGCGGTCTTAGTTAAAAATATGTCAAATAGAGTTTTTCAAATCTGATTTAACCTCACAATTTGAACATATGTGAAGTTTTTTAAATGCACAACTTTCGTTTAAGTTGAATTTTCAGTTGAACTTAGTTAATAGTATATAAGTAAGAGTTTATAAATACTGAATATTTTTGCTTATATTAACTATTTTATCTATTTAAAAGGTGACTTCAATTGCGGGCAGCCCTTGCAATATTATTATGCTAATATGCCATGTTTAGGGTAAATAGTTGTTACGGGTGGTTTTCATATATTTTTTTTTTATTTTGCTTGTAGGGCTCTGCCAAATTGTGGCGCCCAAAAGTCGGCATTCATTTAGGGATCGGTGGGTGAAAAAAGAAACACGCGACTGTGCAATTTTAAAGCAATCCATTAACCCCGCCGAATTGTAATCCTTGGTGGTTGCTCTGCAATTGTGCTAATGCTCAAAGTGGTGGTGGTGGTGCTGGTGGTGCTGCTGTTAGTGGTGTTAGTGGTGGTGGTGACAAACAGTTTTGCCGGCTTGCGCTGAATACGAGTACGAAGAATACTAGGTACGCGCCCCCCTTTCACGTGCCCCGCCCCCTTTTGGCAAGAGCTCGAGCCGCACATGCGCAGATGAGCCGGTCGTCGTCGTTTGTGGTGCCCGGTCAGAGGACCAGGGCAATAATATATTTTTATGCCACTTTAGTTTTTGGGCAGTCTGACGTCAGCATTAGATACACACACACACACACACACACACACACCAATACATACGCACACCCCGCTAGGACCTATGACAAGGCCCGCAAATTGAATGAGTACACAATTTGGAATACACACCCATCCTGGCCAACGGCGGCATCTGCCGCCGTTGCCGTTGTGGCAGTACCGTTAGGTTCACCACCGCCGCCGCCGCCGCTGCCGCCTCCGTTGGCCGTGGCGGCGCCGCCGTCGCCTTCGCCTTCGATCACTTTCTCCTTTTTATCCTTGGAGGCGCACAAACCCATTTTTAAATATGTTTTTGTAAAAGTTTAGTTGTAAAAAAAAAATTTGGCCTTGTCTTTTTTAGTGTTTTTTTTTGTTGTTTGGTCACAAAGGGATTTTCCTTTTGGGTGTGTGTAAAAAGGTGCGTGTTGTTTTTTCTTTGGATGATTTGCAGGTAAAATGAAATCACAATGCAGCTAAGCTTTTCTTTTCTTCGTTTTTCGTTTGTTTAATTTCTAGTTTTCTGTATAAATCGTTGTTAGGCTCACACACACATATACATATATATAAAGATATATATATGTATATATATAGAGACAAAAAAAAAACACACACGCTTAAATTGTATTGCTTTTGGTTGGTTTTTGATTTCTTTCTTTTTAAATATATATTTTTTAATAACTATTCTTTTTTCTTTGTTTTTATTTTTTGGTGGTTCGCTCGTGTCTTAAGTGCTGGTTAAAAATTGCCAGAAATTTGTAGATGCTTTTAATTCTTTTTTTTTGATTTTCTTTTGGTTTTTGGTTTGGTTTTCACGTTTCTCGCTGCCGCGCCCAAAGGTATACTACAAAAAGGCTACTACACAAGTCTAGGCTCTACACACTAGGGAGCAAAAAGGAGACGCGCGCGCGACAAGGTGCTTGGGAGCAAACTGGCTGCTGACTGTGGACTAACAACTGACGACTGACGACTGAACACACAGGACACTGGCGAGGACCAGCCGACAAAAAAAAAAAAAAAAAAATGCCGGGCCAACAACAACTTCAAGCGCGCCGAGGAGAGTTAAGTTTCGTGCTCGGCTAAATAAAACGCAGTCGTGTTTTTGGCGCGCGCCCGTTTCAACTCTCTCTCTCTCTCTCTCTTTCTCTCTCTAACGGACGCGCCCCGGCCAAATTCAGCTTAACACGCACACAATTCAGCAAAGCAAGCAGAAGGAGAGAGCGAGAGCGAGAGAGAGCGCTGAGAGCTGAGAGTTGAGCGCTGAATACTTTTTGCAGGGTTGCGCTGAACAGGGTTGAAAGCATTGCCTAGCCGCAGGCGCCGGCGGCGAAATAGAAAAAAAAAAAGAAAAATGGGAAAAAAAAAACTGTTGCCGGATGAGAGCGCAACATAATGCGGAAGGATATATTTATTTGAAGCAGGAACCAACCACCAGCTGCTGCAGCAGCAGCAATCGATATAAATTTATGGCACGCGGCAGCTGAAAATTGTTGCGCCTAAAAACAATAAAAAAAGAAGAGAAGAGAAGTCTTCGGCACGGTCAAGTTAACTCTTGAAGTGAAGAGTGAACGGGACTCGGAGTGCGTGAAATGGAGGGCTGCCTCAAGTGGCAATGCGGCATGCGGCATGCGGCATGTGGCATGTGGCATGTGGCAGTGTGGCATGTGAAATCACGGCCAGCTTGCGGCATTCCCAGCAGAGAAAAGAAGAGCGCACTTTGAGTGCACGTGCACTTGGAGCATTGGCTGCTAAAGCCATGAGATACTTTTTCACGCCTGTGCAGTGACGTGTAACCAAGGGGCAGGGGGTGGGTGGAATGGGAGGGGGGGAGGGGGGGGGGGTGGCAGAGACAAATAGAGTTGCTGCTGCTGCTGCTGTTGCATGTCTGTGCCACATTATTATTATTTGTGCAATTTCATTTCGCTTTTGGTTTGGCTTGATTTTGTCTCGTTTGTTTTGTTGCCTAATTTCATTACTCAGCCCCCCTCCTCCTACCCCTCCTCTCTCTCTCACTCTAATTCGTCTGTGACTAATTGCTTTGGCTCCACTGTGACTAAGCTGCGAGTGTGCAAAATATTGATTTGAAATTGCAGTAAAAAAAATATATTAAAAAACATTGCAAATAAATGCAAATCTTTAAGTTGTGACTAAGAGAAAGGGTATATAATATAGTTATGTATATATACACAATTAGTTCTGACTCAATTGAAAGCTGCGTTAAATGCATTTCACAGCTTACAAAAATGTTTACTAAATACTTTCAACTAAATGTTTTATTCTATCCTGGTAAAAAAATGCAGTTCTCTATATTAAACTAATCTACATTAAGATAATCGTATATACATATGTATATGTAGGTATATATATATAGCGCTGTCTATCCTTATCTAAAAGTTAATCTTTACAAAAAAAAACCTCATTTAGTCTATGTACACTTTGGTAGATACCGTTATTATCTTATAAAACAGGCAGCGGAAATGTGCAAAAAAAAATATAGAAAATAAAGAGAAGATTTTTTTTAAATGAGATCTTCAGATCAAAAGTAACTCATTAATGTATATTTTTTTTATAGTTCTCAAAGAAAGCAAATCTAAGCTCACACAAAAAAAAGAATCTAATATTGCATTTTATATAAATTAAATTTGTTTTTTTTTTCTATTTGCTAATCCATTTATTGCCATTTAATTGGCAGACTTAAATTTTATTATCTTTCAAGTTTGTCATTTAATGTTCTATTGGGAACTTTGTTTTTCAGTTTCTTGATTAGTGCAAACTTTGAGGAGTATGTATATATATATATATATAACAATATATGAGAGGCGTTTCATGTCATAATTGGCACATAAAGATAAGCTATATTTTTTTTTGTATGCACTGGTTTTTTTTTTTTTTTTTTTTTTTTAGATTGTGGGTGGTTTTGGCATCTTAGCGACAAGGGCCCAAGTTAAAAGCACTTGACGGGTGCAACAATAGCCATAACCAGCTTTTGACTTATTAGCTGTCTGTTAACGGGGCAACTAATCAATTAACTCGAGTGTGCACAACAATCATGTCACACACACACATACACACACAGACACTTAAGAGGCTAGAAACGTCCTCAAGGCCCTGACAAGACACTTAAAAGCAACTGCAAATCGAATTAAGTTGCCGACAAATGAAAAACTGATTTCATTAACGAGAAACGTGACAACCCTGGCAAAAAGCACAAGCAAAAAAAACGAAAAAAAATTATGATAAAGAAGGAAATTCTTGTCTTGCATATATAAATATATATATATATATATATATATGAATATATAAACAGTTTCAGTTTAGTTTTTCTTTTTCCATTAGGTTATATTAATTAAATTATAATTAATATCAATTATATTTTTTGGATTTATTGATTTTTGTTTTCACATGTTAGCCAAAAATTAATTTGTATTTATTGTTAAAAAAAAAAATGGTAACAGAAAGTTTTTATTAAGCCAAATTCAGCTGTTCGTTAAAAGAGTTATCACTGTTTATTAAATAGATTGCCAGCTAGGCTCTACTTTATGGCCAGGATTAATAAATGAACGCGAACGCGCGTCGTTTTGCAGTTAACGCGTTTTAAAAATTGGCAACCGTTAACGGTTAACTTTGATACGCGAATGTTGACTCAAAAATTCACGCTTTGTGCAAGTGCAAAAAAAGCTAGCGAAAAAATGTTGAAGACAAAGAGAGCCAAGTGTGAAAAGATAATGTGAGAGAGAGAGAGAGAGAGAGAGCGAGTAAGAGTTGGCCAAGAGCGTAAGCCATTAACGACGTCTGTGGCTGATAAGCCAGTCCGTCAGAGTTGATCTCGCTAACAGCTGACAGAACGGATAAGATAAAAAATGAAGTTGGCTGCCTTTTTGCTTCTTGGCCATAAATTGGCAACAGACGATGGCCAGCGAAAGCGAAAGCCTGGCCAAGAATCGCATCGAGCTGCTGGCCAAAAGCTGGCAACAAGCTTAACTGCAATTTACAGTCGCTTTTGGGTTATTGAACCGAAACCGGGATTTTCCCCCGTCGCTCCCCGCCCCCCCTTCCTTTTGTGTGTGTGTGTGTGTGTTTGTGGCTTAATTGCAAAAAAAAACTTTTGGACCATGCTGCGTTTTTGGACAGGCGATTGCACAAAGAAATTGGCAGACAGTCTGGCCAAAATGCGCAATGTGTGCTGTGTGTTTTGGCCAAGCCAACGACATTGACATGGCCCAAAACGTGCGCGAATGCAACGGGAAATTGCAATTTCATTTTGAAAACAAGTCGCAAATCGATATCGAATAACAACTATAATGACGACGACGACGACGACGACCAGACGAAAGCTATGGCATCATTTTGGCCGGGAAATTGAGCAATCATTAAAGACGCAATTAAATAATACTTATTGTATATATCACAAGTTAATATTACTAGACTTAAATTTAAACTTTGCTTAGGTTTAGTATTAAACACATTTAAACTCAAATATATTTGAGTTTATTAATTATTTTGAAAGTCAAGGAAATATATCTTATATATATTCAATCAAATTAATTATATTTTATTATATGATATAGTATTGTCAGATTAAAATAAATCTTATTTTTTTTAGCTTACTTAAGTTTATAATTGTTGACTGTGGTTAAGAAAGTTTAATAAACCAAAAAAGTTTATCATTTAAAAACCAATTTATGAACAATAATCAAACATAAAAATAGGTTTTTGTTGGACTTTAAATAAAAATTGTATCTCAAAAATATTTCTAAGATAGTTCAAAAACAAAACCAATAAACGATTTATATGGATAGGAATTTTCTCAGCCATATTCCACTCAATTAATTAAGCATAAATAGTTAAATATAAATATATATGTATAGATAAAGATGATATGGTAAGCCCTTATGTGGGCTGCTTAAGTCAACCCTCAATAAGCCCATTAAGTAACTCAATTTTAATTTCCCGCCCGGCTAACAATTCAAACCAAGGGTTCGAACTAAGTCAGCATCACCCATAGGGGAGGGTGCGACAAACGAGGGGTGTGTGTGTGTCATTATTCCCGCACCCGCATTATTCAACAATATATACAATGTATATGCATAGTGTATTATTTCTTTTGCTAATTTAATTAAAATTCTTTTTGGCAACTGTTCAATTAAGCATACTATATACTATAGGGAACGATAGAGAAAAAAAAAGGCTGATGAGCCTTTTAATTATGATATATTTCATCTTGGTGTTGTTGCATGAATTTCGCTAGAATTTTGTTGCCGGATGTCGTTGATTTAAGTTTCAGTTGTCTGCGAAGACAATCAACGAAATAAATGTAACAGACGAGACATTCATTAAGCTACAACAATAACAACAACTATTTATATATGTGTGTGCAAAAAGAAATAACAGATAGAAATCGCATACTGTAAAAGTTGCTGTTAAGTTTGCAGCGCTGTTAATAACATTTCGCACAGTATGCAAAAGTAGTTAGCTTTAACAGCAGCGTAAAGCTTTTGTGGTTTGTCAGCCAATGAAAGCTGTCATAAAGCGCAGTGTGCGCTAAAAGTCCTGTGCAAGCTTTCGAAAGCTTTTAACGCTGCCACCGTCTACACTGGCGGTCGAAATATTGTGCGCTGTGTGTGTCTGTGTTGGTATTTGATGATTTGTTTACATTGCGCCTGAAATTACAGTTTGTTTATTTGCTGTGTGCATCAAATCAGGCAACTCAAAGCGACACAAACACACACACACACACACACACCGTTATTTTGACTAGTTGGCAGTTTTTATTGATGGGGGTCTAGAGCAAAAGAGAGTGTTAGTGATGAGAGGGAGGAGAGACAGTATAACCTATGTGCAATTTCATTTCCTGTCTAGCCAAACGAAGCGTATTCAGCCCAACCCCTTGCGCTGGTTGCGATTATGCAACTTTGACTGAAAGTTAACAACTGGAGCAGTCTTTTGTTTGAGCTTTAAATGGGGGCGTTGCTTTGTCAACGACTATTGGAAAATGTGAAAATCCGTTGACTTGTAAGCAACGTGCAAAGCCAACGCATTGACACAACTTAATCATGAGCTGCAAAGCCAATTTTCTGTGTTTTTTTTCTATGTCTGCTGTTTTTTTTTTTTTTTTTTGTCATACATTTTTTTCTTTCTCGCTTTAATGGATTTCAATTGAATAATTAACAACAACGTGACAGCAACTGGAAAGGAGGGCAGCGCAAAAAAGGGGCACATCAGCAATTTGTTGTACAAATTTGCGCGATTTGCTGTTGAAAAAAAAAATATACAACAAATAAACAAACAAATAAATAAGCTAAACAACCCAACTAAACAATTTCAGAGAACTTTTAAATGCCTTAGCTGTCAGCTGGATAATATTTCGCCAGCAGCTATAAATATATATGGGCAGGTATTGATTCTTACCGCTTGGCTATATAAGCTATTATTTTTATAAATATAAATATATATGCATATGCATGTATGTATTTGTGTTGGCTATTGTTTATTTGAAAATTGTTGGGCTGTATTTTTAGCAGCCGGCATTATATCAACTCGAGCTAGCGAACCCGAAACTAATTCTTTTGGCTGTTACTAAATTTAGCTGGGAAAGCTAAAAGCATATTTCGAATGCCAAGGGACTGTCAAACTGTGCGAGAGAAAGATCTTATGTAAGTGACACTATAATTTAGACACCTGCAATTTGAAAGAATCAACAAAAGTAATTCCCGTTGACCAGCAGATACAATATCTTTTCTTTTTCAGTTGCTCTTCGGTTGTATTTCGCGATAAGCGATTATGCAATGCGCTTGGCATTGACCGCGAAATATATATACGTATATATACATATATATAAATATATATGTACATATACTGTTTGCGGTTCTATATCTTTAGGTACTTGCTTGTAGACACAAGTTCAAGGCGAATGTATAATTCTAGCTGCCAAGTGTGAAATGGTTTTTTTTTTTTTATTATTTTGGCAACAGCTATTGACAAGCTCTTATCGGTCGGTTGGCACACCAGTCACATTAATAGTGTTGCTTTCCTTATCGTTTTATAGATAGTTAGTTAATTGGACTTTTTTTCTTTCTTTCTTTCTGATTTGCACGTTCAAAAAATTGCAAAGAAAGCTCAACGGTTGCACAGCAGCTGCGCAACTGCTGAGCGCCGGCCCTAAGGGCGAAAACGAGTTTTTGCATTTGCAAACGTTTAAATGCCCACTAAATATAGATATACAGCCATAAAGTGCTGACCGTATTTTCATTTTCATTTTTTTATTTATTTTTTTTTTTATTGCCGGTTAACCGGTTTCGTTGCGGTTTGCGGGCAGATGCGAAATAAAATGCATAATGCAAATGCAAATGCAAAGTGCAGTTTTGAATGACTCAACTTGGCACAAGTCGTAAAAATGTAACTGGAAACGGCTCACACAACGGCACATTAAAAAATTTAAACAGCACTGAGTAGCGCCAGGTCACACGTCCTTTTCTGTTCATTAATCAAAAAAAAAAAATTGCATAAACTTTGGGCGCCACACTAACTTAACACTTGTATTACTGCTATTTAAAAAAAATAATTGCATAAACTTCAGGGCGCCACACTAACTAAAAAAATAAACAACACTAAAACACTAAAATAAAATATTATTTTTTTTTAAAAAAAAAAATATATTTCTTATAATTTTATCACAGCTTATGCACTGAAAGTTGGATTTTATGTTTTTTGGAGAACGGCTCACCTTTGCAACCGTAGAATTCAACGTCCAACGTTACAATGATCAGAACATTTTGTTCTTTGGCTCAGCTGCAGTTGGCAGAGGGCAGTCAGGCAGCGGCAGCGACAGCGACGCCGGCAGCAACGGCAAGCGGCACCCTTCCTCTTTCACTTTCAAACTAGTCGACAACAAAAACAACACACAGCAGACAGATGCGAGCGTGCAGGCAGCGCGAAAGAGAAACGAGCAAAAAAGCTTTGCTTTGGTATTTCAAAAGTGCTTGTGTATGCGTGCGTGTGTGTGTGTGTGGCCTGCCTCCTGCTACGCTGCTCTGGCGATATTTTGTGCTTGTATTAGTTGCCTGGCAATTGACGTAGGACGTGACGTATAGCAGAATTAAAAAAAAAGCTTTGCTTTTTATTCATCAAATACGAGCGCAAAAGAGCGCGAATGTGAACGAAAGAAAGCTCTGCCAGCAAGCAAGTGGAAGCAGTGCGGCCCATGCCTTGTTGTCTAGTGTAAATGTATGCGCAAAAAGGAAAGTGTTCGCAATCAATGCACTTGTATGCGTGTGTGTGTGTGAACGAGCGAAAGGGAGAAACGAAGAGATTGAGAGAGAAAGAGAGAGAGCAAGACAGCGCCTTGCAACTAAGTGCAATACAACTTTATGTACAGTTAGCGCAGCGACGACTGCGGCTGTCTGCCGCGCCTGCAGCCCCAGCGGATTATATACGGCGAGCCTATATGGGGGCGTGCTCTGTCGACGTCGCTGCTGCCGCTGCCGGTGTTGGTTCACATTGCCTGGCTCACATGACACACAGCCTTACCCATACGAATACACAAATGCAGGCGCAAACATTGCTTAATTATAAAGGAACACATACACACATGTGCATGTGTGTGTTTGTGTGTGTGTGTGTATTTAATTTATAACGACACTCCACTCAACGAGCAGTTGTTTAGGGCTGCCCGTGACGAACCTGACGAAAGTAATCAAAGTTAATCGAAATTTATTGTTCCCAAGGCGCACACAACTAAAACCCACACACAACAATATTTATTTATTTTTCTGCGCTCTTTTTACTCACATGCTTACTACTTTTTTCTAGAATTAAGTGTAAATATTTGCACTATTCAAACAAGCTGAGCTGCAAAAAAAAAAAAAAATAAAAAAAGCTTGACAAACATGAACAATGAGAACTGTTCTCGGAGGGGCAGAGCGCGGTGTAATTCACAAGCTGTGACTTTTGAAGACGTGCCAGAATCGTACATTCTATATTTTAAATACACATACGTTCTTCTAAATATGAGACAGATATTACAAAAACGCAGCCCATATATTTTGGCACTAATACCACACATAAAAATAATGAAATTTCGAAAAGCGAAAGAAGAAATCTTTTTCTGAGATGTTATTATTAAAGACAAACAGGAAACTAGTCAGCTGCAGTCAAAGAAAAGAGATATAGGTATAGAAAAAAATAAGTTTTTACAATGGTTTTTACTTGGTATAAATCGTTAGGGAATAATAAATCAAATGAATGCTAAATGTATTTAAACTTTTAGTAAAATTCTTGAACTTGATTTTGAATGGTCATAAACATTTGTTTTTGCATATAAATAGGTATACAGATAAATATATCTAATAGCCAAAGGCAACCTGCTTGATCATTAAGATCATAAGATACAGAAACAGACAATTCTAGATATTGAATCGTACATATTTTGGCTTGTTATTCGAATAAAAATGAAAATATCTACATACATATTTGAACAGTTGCCAAATGTATTTTATGCAACAAGCCGCAAGAACAACAAAAGCAACTATGTAGTATATATATAAATAAATATATACATATACTATATGTATATATACATATATATATAATATCATATCTGTCGTATCTGTATTTTTTGTTTTTAAAAGAACTTTTGCTTTTTTTTTTACACACATTTATGAAGCGCCCAAAAATTTAATTAATTATATAAAGATAATTTAACAATAAAATCTTTGACATTTGCTGAGCTTGCAATGTCAAATGGTTGAAGGAAAATGAAAAGCAATAGCAGGACCAGAAACAGGATGTGGCTGGCTTACATAATCTGAGATTTATCGCACAATTTATTTTTGTGCTTTTGTCGTCGCTTTCATATTTTTGAAATTTCTTTGGCTTTCTTTACATTTTCATTCGCTGCCTGCTTTCATTTTCAATTGCTGCCTCGAGTGGCGCTGAGATTACGTAAATCCCAGCAGCTTTCAAGTCTGTCGGGTAATGCGTAAAGCATTTGCCAGGCGCCCGCCTAGAACAATAGCAACTAAAAATGCCAAAATCGCAAATAATAAATACAAATACATATATATATATATATATATATATATGTGTATAACACTTTTGGAGGGGTTGGCAGCGACCTTGAACAACTGACGACAAGGTTTTTTCTTCTGTTGCCTGAGCTGGCAGGCACTTTTGACATGTAGTTAAGAAAGCACTTAGCATAGAGAAAAACAAAGGCGAAAATTCACCTATATGCCAAACAAATCATAAAAACTCAGCGAAATGACTCATAAGATTTAATAGACTAACGATCCCTTAAATTTAATATAAACAACCCCAAGACGTTAGCTTTAGCTCTAGGTGTTTGTTTTTTATGGGACTTTAATCAATTATAGAGAGTTGTTCTTTATAAAACATTCAATATTCTTGGCAAATTCCCATAAAACCAAACGAATGGTAACATAAAACCTTCACAATGCATAAACAAAAGTAAATGTTTAATTGCAAAGGCCTCAACAAACGCAGCTGTTTTCAGTGTGTTTTTCACACCACAAAGTTCAGCTGGGTGGCGTTTGTGGGCGTGCCACAAACACACACATGAACTTGAAATATGAATTGCATAAGAGACTTGGGCATTTGTTTGTACTTAGCCAACGAACGTTTAATCATTGAGGCAATGAAGAAAAAAAACGGCGAGTGGGTAACGGGAAGTGAATAATGCCAAAAAGTAAAATTAAAAAAAAAAAAAAATGAAATTAACAAATCATTTGAGCAATGTGTTATTAATTAGTTCAATTTGCGGGCAGTCAGGCACGAGTTCAATTAATGCGTTCACTCTCCTCTCCAGCCAATTAACTATAATATTATTGCCGTGAAATGGTTTATTTTTTTTTTTTTACTATTTCGCTTTGCATGCAGCAACAGATATGATATAGATATTTAATTTGTATAGTTAGCCGATAGATACAACCTGCTAAAAGCTCTGGGCATGTTGTCATCCGATTTTTGCGTTTTGCCTTTGCCTTTGTTTGTTTGCTAAACAATATTTTGGCAGCACATCAAAAGCGACGCTTGCCAAAAGCAATTTGCAAACGCGTGTGCCAAAAAATAGATATATATATATATATATATAGAGTAGATACATATGTAAGTCTATATAGGAACGTCAAATGAAGCAACCACCGAGCTAAGCGACTTCTTGCAGCATCAAAATGACGGACACTGTCCATCAGCCCGGGCGATATATGCGCACAAAAGCGGACTCAACCAATTACAGATGAGGCGTGACGCCAACGGACTATATCCAACTATATATATATATATATGTATATACAATATATGTATGAGGAAATTATGCATATACATATATCTAAATTTAAGCCACAGCGCCGCGCAGGAGGCAACAGTTGCAACGTTGCACAGCCAATTTGCCGCACACAAACAATAAGTGACAAATGATAAAGAAAACTAATCTAAAAATATTAATGAGACGAGAAGAAAACAGATTTTATAAAATGCAATGCAATATTTTTCATACAAAATTTAGTTTTAGACCGATTGATCATATGGCAGCTATATATTAGAGTGATTCAATTACCCATGGCTTTTACTTATTAATTCAGAGTATTGTAAAGCTTGTATATGATAAATTTTGTTAGAATAATTCAACAAAAAACAGTTATTCAGACCAGAAATACAGTTGCAATCGATTATTTATATGCGAACTATAAAGAACAGTTATCAGATATTAATACAATTGCGCTCATATATTAGAAACCTTTATTACTTTATAATTCTTTAGTTTAATCAAAATATTTGCCTAAACAAAAAAGTTTAGCAAGCGATTTATCATATTGGAATCAAGTTATAGTAAACTGATATATAGCAAACTAAAACAGATATAAGTGGAACTCGATAACTTATTAAATATTAAAGTTTGGTTGGAATATTTTTAAAATTAAAAAAGTTTTCATATAAAAACTTTAATTATCCTATTAGAAATAGTAAACCTATGTTAACAAATATTTGCTTAAATCTATTTTCTACCATTTGGATTGCAATTTGGTTGAAATACCTTTTAAAATAAAAAAAGTTCTCTTTGTCAATGTTAAATAACTGCAGCAAAAGGAAAGATTTATTCAATAACATTTAAAAGGGTGACTAACTTGCATTTAAACAAAAAGAAAGAAAGATGTCAATGACTTTGCGGACGCGCTTCTTTATAAAGAACAAGAATACATATATACTATATATATAATTTGTATGGGCTTGGAGTTGTCACATTTGGTAACAAAATTTATAATGGCCACGGCAGGGTGTATATTAATAATACAAATCCAAGTAAATTGTGTGTGTAGCCCGGCGACAGTCGAGTCGTTCAGTTGCGTTTCCAAACATGCCCCGATTTAAATATAAACTTGGCATGGGGGAGATCATGTGACCCGGACGGACGGCAGGCAGGCAACAAAATCATCATCGTCAACGGCACCGCTCACCGTTCAGCTCTCAGTTCTCAGCGCCGCACCGCACTGCACCACACGAAGCGCGACACGGGCCAAGAACTCACAAGGCACAGTCAATATGCAGTATTTTTCACTTTTCCGACAATTTTCACTTACAATTTAGTGTTGGGCGCCCTGCCAAAAGGTGTTTGGACCCACTTGGTTTTGGCCACATCCTTGGGCCAACTGGCAAGTGCAAGGCTTGCGTGCAAGGTTCCATTAATATTAATGGAAAATCAATCGGCCGCAATTGAAGGCGACATATTTTTTTTCTTTTGAGGGTTGGGATTAGACAAAACAAGGGGTCTATAAATACCCCATCAACAACTAGTTAAGGTAAATGCTTTGCTAATTGAAAATAGGTTTTATATATATTCTTACTCTGCTTTATGTTTAGAAAAGGTGCTCGTTAAGTATGGAGACTTTAAAAGCTTTAAAGTTGTATAAAACAAAGCGATAAACCTGAGTCTGCATAACAGACATACAAGCATATTCTTTAAGTTTACAAGCTTCAACTACAATTGGATTCATACGTACTGACTGACAAAGGTTGCACAAATATGCTGCATTTAAAACTTGTGAACGGAGTACATAAATAACTGAAACCGCAGAGCAGAGCAGCCAGGCAGACAGGCAGCTGATGCCTGTTGCCAAGAGCTGTCCGCCCAAGCACAGAACATGAAACTAAAATAAACAGCGTCATCGTCACCAACATGATGATCGCCATCATTGTGCTCATCATCATCATGATGATGAAGTGGTGCATTATTACAGTTCACATATTCTTTTTTGCTGCAACAGCAAAACGTCGCCTCTTGAGTTGAGTCTGTTGCTGCCACATGGCAACTATTTTTGCGACAAGAAGTCAGGAGAGTGCATTGAACCCAGCCAAGAGCTGCTGCGATGCCATGCGGAAGTTGTCGCACGCGCAAACTAATTGAAAAACTTAACACAACTAAAAAAAAAAAACAAAAACAAAAACGACAGAAGAAAAACTTAAAATAAGGCTACAATAAAACCAAAATGAAATAACATTAAATTGGGCGCACGCGTGTGGGCGGCTTGGTGGCTTACCGTGTGCCCGCCTGCTGTGCCTCCTTGATGGACTGGACAAAGGCATTGGCCTCGCCTTTGATGAAATCGTTGCTGGCATCCTTGAGCTGCTCCTTGTCCACTTTCGCAAGCTTGCTGGGCGGCAACTGGGCGTCGAAGAGCTGCTTGTCCAAACTGTCGACGAGCAGGGCGCCGTTGCCATTGGTGGCCGTGCCATTGCTGCCGTTGGTATTGGCCTCAGTCAGGGATTTGGGCAAAGGAATTGGCATCTTGTCGCCTGCGCTTGCAACTGCGGCTTTGGCTGGAGTTGCAGGAGTGCTGGGTGCCGGTGCTGGGGCAGGAGTTGGCTTTGGTGGAACTACGGGCGCTGCTGCAGGAACGGCTGGCGCTGGCTTGGTAACCACAGGTGGCGCTGGAGTCGCAGGCTTGGGTGGCTCTGGTTTCGGCTCTGGAGCGGCTGGTGCTGCTGCAGGCTTTGGCGAGGGCGCTGGTGCAGGAGTACTGGGCTTAGCAGCCGGTTTCGGAGCAGGTGCCGGTGCAGGAGCAGGCGCTGGGGTCGGTGCAGGTGCGGCCGCAGGTGTCGGTTTATTTTCTAACGCTGGCTGCGCGGGCTTATTGGAACTAAAAAGCCAAGCCAAACGTTTTCTACGAAAAGAAAAACAAACAAAATGGAAAAAAAATTTTAAAAATCAAAAAGGGAACTAAAAAAGAAATAAAATAAATAATTGAACTGAACATCAATGTAAAAAATAAAACTGATTTGCTTCTTTTTAGGCAAATTTCCAATGAAATGTGCAACAAAAAACTGCGCGTCTATTTCTCTTCTTCTTCTTGGTCTTCGTTGCAATTTCTAGAACTTTCAACTACAAAAACTAAGGCAAGTATAAGCCCTTTCAATTACAATTCAACTTACCCGCGATTATTAAGTAAATCAGCAACGAAAGCTTTATTAATAAACAATGCTCAATTGTTTTAATTAACGAATTCACGTAGCAACGGAAAAATTGCAAACTTAGCTAATCGAAATCCACGCGCGAAAGAAGGAATAGAGAAAAGAGTGTGACCCAACCAAATTGGTTGAGTTAAAAAGGAGAGATGGCAACGACAAGCAGTGAGCACCCATTATTTGCAGGGTCATAATATATTTTATGCGAATTAAAGGTCTCAAAATATAATGATAGCAAACTTAAAAGTATTTAAAACAGAAAATAAAAATTTTTTCAATTTTTAAATACTATGTGTGGGGTCATCAGGTTATTCAAAAATATTCGCAGAGCAACAACTTGAGTAAGGCCCCAGGAGTTGCCAGAGCTTACAAATGTTGCCAAAAAAACCCAATATTTGTACTTAAACCCATTATTTGAGCAGGTGAAATATCTTGGCAAGTATTTAAGAGTTTAAATGTGTATTAAATTGAAAATGAAGTCGTTAAATTTTTGTACAAATGAAAATGGGCTATTTACTTTTTAAATTTATGATAGTTGAAAATGTAGGTAGGGCATTATTTAATTTTAACTAGCTATAAGTGGAAAATTTGCAATAGTAAACCGAATAGAACCCATATTAAACACAACTGCACTGAGCTTAAAAGTATAGAAATCAGAGAACTGTAGAATGCATTCACAGGAAATGGCTTAACGCTTCGCTGGGCAGGCCAATAGCTTGGGAATTTCAGTAGCTTACATTACAGAAGCCCATTTAGCCGCAGGTAGGTCAGGCAGTGAAAAAGTATTTAAGACAATCATCTATTTTTTTTCTATTTACTTTTTTTTTTTTAGGTAAAAGCTTTTCCATTGTCACGTACGCCAGCAAATGATACAAAACTCGTGTATGGCAAAAAAGATAAGCAAACAAATACGGGCGCTAAGTACCCGAGTATTACGTATACGTATTACGCATACGCCCGCGAGTCGCCGGCGGCTTCTGCTCGACCGGCAAATGACTCTGCGATGCGATGCGAACGCTTCAAACCTCAATTATCACATTCTTATATCATTTCTATTTCTTCTTCTTCATCGTTTTTTGCTAATTAAGCATTTGGCCCAGAGCTTAGATAATAAACGAAATTGCCAAGAAGAAGATTCCCAAAAAAAAAAAAAAACACAAATTTCGCTGTGTTAGCAAAATTCGCAAATTTTGTTGGTCTTTCCAATCAGCTGTGTGTGCGTGTGTGTGTGAGTGTCTGTGTGTGTGTTTCCGTTGCTAATTGCACTTATCATATACGAATTATGGCCGGCAACAAAAAGCCGGCTGTTCGAGATTGTGTGCAGATTGTGTTTATTGCCTGATTTCTAGTTGTTTTTTCCTTTCTATGCTCTAGCTGAGGGTATATTAGGTTTGTGTAACGTTGAAAATAGTCAAATTGTATTTTTATGTATAAATATAAGTGTTCCCTTAATATATATCTTGAAGCTGCCATAGGAATAATTAAATAAATAATCGAAAAATTATTTATTGTTTGAATAACTTTTTTGTTTATTAATTTATTTAAACAAAACCATAGAATTCTGGAAAATAATATCATCATCGGATAAGTATATCATAAGGCTTATATAAAAAAAAAAACAAACTTTTTTGGTTTTTAAATTTATCCAAGCCAAAATTAATTTCACTCTAAAGCTCTAAAATTTATTTTATATAAAATTTTTTTTTAAAAGATAGAGTATTTAAAATGCGACACCCCTTAAATCAAATGTGCTTTCTTTATTGTTTGCTGTGGTTTTTTTGCAAAAATGAAATTGATCAAAATTATCAATGGTATCAATATATCAATATTATCATGTGACATTGATGAAGCGCAGCGCTAAATGCACGGAATATTGCTTTAGTTTCGTTTTTAGCACATCAAATCAAACACAAATCCGACAACTGCCCAAAACAGGTGAAAAACTGAAATCTATTTCTGTTTTTTACAAGCCTTTTACTGATTAGATAAGATTATTGCAGTTTCTATGGCCAAAATGTCAGTGTAATCCGGCTAACAGAAACGCTATCAAAGCGTTAAGTGCTGCTCGTATATAAATATGTTGAACATTATATAAATACACTGCTTTAGTAGGCGGATGGGGGAAACGGTGTAGAATAAAAGTGACACTTCAAAAAGCTTTTGCTGCAAATAAAAAAGCTACCACCCTCTACAAAATGTTATACAGAAAATATTAGATATCACACATTTTTTAATCAATATTTATACACGTTATTTAAATTTAAGCGCCCTCTTTAAAATTATTTTCTTAGCTTTGCTTTCGATTTGCGCTAACAAATCCGTTCATAGATTTCAATTGCTGCCCGAAAGTATGCAACACAAAACGGAACCATTATTTCGAGCAGCGCTTCTCAAACTGTTGTGCAACTTACCGTATTTCGTCAACGGCGAACGTCAGATACCACAATGCAAACATCTTTTTGTTGTTGTTGTTGTTGTTTTTATACTGTAAACAATTAGAGATAGAAAAGAAACGGGTTAATTATAGAATTATTGGAATGACTAACTTGCACAATTAGCTGACTAAATGCAGCAAATGTGCATGGCCCCGCCCCCCTCCCGCCCGCTTGCAAAACGTCGCCCCTGGCGCTTAGCCTAGCTTATGCAATGCCAACGGAGAGCAACAAAAGCAGAGCAGCAAGAATTCAACAAGTTTGAAGGTTGCATTCGGTTGACATCGACTGCGCAATACGCTGTACAAGCTAAAAAACAATATGAAAGGACTTTCTTCAAGCGTAATCAGTCGACAGCTCTAAAACTGTGATTAGAATGCAGCCGCTTTAAAACTGTAACTTTGGCAATTTTTAAATTTTAGATATTGGGATATTTTTAAACTAGGGGAATTTATCAATTTGACATTTATTTTATATTGAAATCTTTACGAAGTTATTTGAGTAAGAAATTAAAAAGAAAAAGAAAGATTATTAATTGATATAAAAAAAAATTGAATGAATCATGCAAAATTCTTCAGTCTGTGCAGTTATTAAAATCAATTTGTTTAAGCAAAATACAGACAAACATTTGTTTAGCATGCGGCGTCAAATTTGCCGGCATATTTTATATGTTTATGTATATTTACATATACATGCACAATTTATTGTTCGATTGTTGTGCATGGTTTATTTATAAACAACTGATTGCCGATTGGGTGTGCGTGTGAGTGTGCCTGTGTGTGTGTGTGTGTGAGCCATTTGGCTGCCAATTAAATGACCAAACTGCATTCGCACACACGTGAGTGTCGCGACTTTTGGGCAATTGGCCAAAGATTTTCAATTGATTTCGAATAGCTGTCGTTGGATTTCAGCGAGAGACAAACTCAATTTGCTGTATTATTATTTAAAATTATGCATAAGCTGCGGGCTGTTGTTGTTTTTTGTGTTTCTACTTTTCTTCTATTTGCCTGGCACACGCGGCGTATGAGCAATATTCAAAGCAGACTCACCCGCACACACACACACACACGCACACGCACACACACAGTGACAGTTACGTCACGTCGAGCAGCCAAGAGAGCACATTTGAAAACTCATAAAGTTGACAGACGTTGCGTTGCACGTTCAGGTTGCATGCAACACGCTGTGGCAAATTGTTTTTCTTTTCATTTTCTTTATTTTTTTTTTGTTTTTTTTGGGTGCACTCACCTTTTGTGCTAGTTAAAAAAAGCAGCTAGAAAAGTTTCGTTTTAGCGCCGTTGGGGCTTAATTTTTGTAGAATTTATTTAAATTTATTTGGAGCCAAGAAGCTGCTCAAAAAACGTATCAAAACTGTGTTAGTTAAATATTAAATGCTTAAGTTTGTTTATTGCAGCAATAATTTTATATTAATTTGTTTATTTTTTTTAATATTGTAGGTGTGCTTCTGATAGAACTTGTACTGGTTCGTTGGCCATGTTGTTGATTGTTAAATTGTTGATTATTTAAAAAAAAATTTTTTTTTTTTTTTTTTTTTTTTTTTTTTTTTTTTTTTTTTGTTGGTGCTGCGCTTCTTGTGTTCCCAGTTGCTGTTGATTGCTGCTAACAATTTTTCGACTGTGCAAAAATCGACTGCTCAACCGTCGGCGTTGGGTCCCAGTAGATGCGAGCGAGCGAGAGAGAGAGAGTCGCCGCCAGCCACTCAAGTGGGAGAGAGAGCGTGCGTCAGCGAGAGCGCGCGCCGACGCCGCAAGTGCCGTTCCTCTCTCCTACTCTTCTTCTCTCTCTCTCTCTTTCTCGTTCTCGTTCAGTGTTGTTTCCCTTCGGGCCGCGGCTGCTGCAGCGAAGCTTTCCTTCTGGCGATTTGCTTTTTTCGCACAGCTCGTGCGCATATACCCTATAAAGATTATACTCTGCGCTTTGATAGCAATTGTTACTCATGCATCGCTTACGTTATGCTCGAAGTATTCTATGTTTATCTCTCTGTGTGTGTATCGATCATGCACCCAAAATGCTGCCTAAGGCTGCCAGAATCAATACTAAGACGAGCGGTTTAGTTGAGATTGATCGACTGGGCGATACCCTGTAAGCAACTGTCACATTAGTATATACTTACCTTTCTATACAATTTAATTTTGCTTGTTTAAATCGTGTGTATACGACTGGGTAATACTCTGTTTAGCTAACAACAAGATTAATAGGGTATTTATTTGAGGTAAATTTTTTGCAGCAAAGCAACCTTTATTAGAGTTGTATATAGTTTACGCTCTGTTAATTCCAGAGATAAGTGAAAATATTGAAAAAAAAAATATTAAATCGATATTTATCGACTTTAGACTAATAAAAAGAATTATTGTTTGGGAAAATGTGTAAAGTGAGTCTGTAAAAACTCTGGTAATTAAAATAGGTTTTTATAAATGAAAGATGAAATAAGGAGAGTTTTTTATATATGGAATATGAATAAAGTTATCGATAATTATCAATCAAAGTTATCGTTGAGAGCTTTAAATGAAGCTAAATTCGATATATTTGTCTTATAATACTTGACAGGACAAATAATGTTAACTATAAAGATTCTTAAGTTGATGCTAGTTAATAATATATACAGCCATGGTCATACAAATAGAACATAATTAACCTAATAATATCAAGAATGGAGTTTTTTTTTAGTATAAACAGTAGTATAAAGCAGGCTTTTTAAGACCTTTAAGTAAGTATGTACTTTGTATTTATAAATCACATAAGAAAACTAAGTGTAAAGAGACTAAGAGCTTTAAATCAAATTTATATAGTTCATCTTTCAAAGATAAGTTTTTATATATACTCTTTACTTTATAAGCTAAGTATAACCTGAATATACCCTCTGCACGCCCTTTTAATGGGTATACATCGAAAAGTGTTCAAGAGCTTTGCGCTAGCAGTTTGAGCAGCACTGCAAATTGTACTTAGACAGTGGCGCACAAACTGTGCCTTATTTGCACGTACTTAGACACACTTTAGCTGAATTATATTCCACTGGGAATCACATGTATATCATATTTCTATTACGTTAACAATCCGAGGCTCTTAAGCTCCATCCGCTCCCACGTCCGTTAGTCTGTCCGTCCGTCCGTCTGTCTGTCTGGCTGGCCAAACAAATGTGGCCAATTTCTAGATAAGTGTCGCCCAGTCATTCATCCAACAAACGCTATCTGGCAAAAAAAAAAAAGCAAAAAAAAAAAAAATTGCCAACTAAATGCGTCTTATCAAAATGCTTTTACCGTTGCTTACAGTTGCAGCGGCACTGTGTGGCGTGGGCGTTGCAACTTGGGTGTCGTGTTGCATAACACAGCTGCCGCTTACATAACAACGAAACAAGGTCATAAGTTCAAGGACTTTTTTGCTGCGCACAGGAAAAGCTTCCTGGCCTGAGTCTGCGCGCAGACCAATAACAAGCGGAAGTATATGTAAGCCAACTGTGTGTAAGTGTGTGTGTGTGTGCGTGTGTGTGTGGGTGCGACTTTTGTTGATGTTTTGATTGTGTAACAGCTGCTGCTGCTGCTGCTGGCGCCCTGAAGTAGGCAACAATAAAAAATATATATTGAAATGTATCGCACAGTTGGCGATAAGGAGAAAGTTGGCGGTGGAGGGTTGGGGGTTGGTTTTATGGGCGTCTCATATTTATTATCTTAGCCAGGCCATAACTTTGCTGCTACCCAGCCCATATGGGCTATTAAAGCTATTATCCAGTTTTTGCTTATGTCTGCTCATTGTTTGTGTTTAGATTAAAAGGTGTGCGTGTGTTAACGGATGTGTGTGTGTGTAGAATTTGTTTTTATATCTTTTCCGGTTTTTTTTTTTATGGTGGGTAGAGTACTTATCGAGCTAAGCAGCTATTTAAACAGGTTCCTAAGGGGTATTTTGTAAAGAGTTTATTTGCAATTTAATAATTTTTTACTTGGGCTAATTTTGTTCTAGCTTTAAAACTGAATGCTGCCTAATAACTATAATAATATAGAATATTGTATTATTAATATCAAATGACAATTTATTATTTAGATTACTTTCCATTAGCTTTCCTTTACCCAAATTTTCCGTTCCTCATTGAAAGCATTTTGATTTAATTTCTGAAACATTGTTTATTGATTTGAATTAGTTTCGTTTTAATTTAAATACATTTTCATTGCTACTGTCAAATTTTATCTTTGTTTTATATATATTTATATATAGTTCTTTTTTTGTTTTGCTTTAACTTGCTTTGCTTAAAATTTATGATATTGCATATGCCACAAAAATTGCTCTTGTTGTTGTTAACTATTTTCGTTTTGGCTCTTTTCATCGAAGCTTTTCAAATTTTGCACAACTGAAAAAGCTAGCAAAATAAATGAATACATTTTCTTTAGTTATTGAACAAAAATATAATTGCGTTAAGAAGGTTTTTCTGGTTTTCTTCCATTAAAATGTGCACATTTTCCTTCTTTCATTTTTCTAGTTCTTGTTTTTGTTGTTGTTGTTGTTGTTCCTTAAACACTTCAGTTTGTTTAAAAGTTTTTTACGCTTTTCACTTGTGCTTCACCTAATTCTCATTTTCAACTATTCATAATTCATATTAACTCAGAACTAGCGCTTTGTATTTTTTGTTTTTTGGCTATTCTGCTTTTTACTTGTTCTTAAACGTTTGTTTTATTAATTCTCATTTTAACGATTCTTTCTGTTTTTTAGCATTTTAATTGTTTTTGCAAAAGTTTCTTTTTGTTGTTAACCTTTGGTTGGTCGCATATGTTTCGCATTGGCTTTTTGTGTATTCTAGTTCTTCTTTCCTTGTCTACCTTTTTCTTCGTCTTCTTCTTCTTTATGTTGTTGTTGTTGTTGTTGTTGTAGTGTTGTGTGTGTTGTTTGCCTTTTTTTGTTGGATTTGTTTTTATCACAGCTTTCTTCTATACACTTTTGCTCTTATGTTACTTTTCTTTAAGCATAACTTGCATATATTATTAATTTGTTGTTGTTCTTCTTTTTGTTGTTGTTGTTGGTGTTAATGCACGGCTCTTTGTTGTTGTTGTTTAACATACTAATCTAACATGCTTCTCTCCTTGTTTCCGTTTCATGCTCTTGTTTATCGTTTTGTTTTTAATACATACGTTAGCTTATTTTGTGTGGAATGATTTACAAAAGTTGTTTTGTGTTCTTTGTTTCTTTCATTTTTGAAATTTTAAATACAATAAATGGCATAAAAAATATATACAGAAATGTGTATATTTCCCTTATTTTGTTTTTCTTGTTGTTTTGTATACAAAATGAACGTTACTCATACGCAGCGTTGGAAGTGTTTGCAGTTTTGTGAATAAATTGTAATACTTGAATTGATTGTTAAACAATATATATAAAAAAAAAAAAACAATTGCTTTCATCAGAGCCGAACAGAATGAAAAGCTACTCTTTAGCTTGTTTCGAGTAGCATATAATATAGGTGTTTCTTTTTTTTGTAGGGACTCTTTGCTATTGTTTAGCCAAATAGCTGCTTTTCAATATGTGTGTTTCTTTGGAGCACTTCTCGCTGTTGTTTTTGTTAATGTTGTTGTTGTTGTTGTTGTTGGAAGCAGCATGACACATTTATCACATTTAGTTGTTGTTGTTATTGTTGTTGCTGGTATATACTTGGCTTAACTAAATTACATTGTTGTTGTTTACTCTAACACATATACATTGACGATTGCTTCTTATTACACATGATTTGCACACTCTTCGTGTTCTTCTTTCCTTTCTTTACAAATTAATATTCGCTATTGAAGTTCATAACAAAAATTACATGCATTGCTTTTAGTTGTAGTTAGTTATTAAAAGAAATAAAAAAAAAAATTAAAAAAAAAACAAAACAAACATATTTTGGATAGTGTATAGAGTTGTCTTTGAGATCGCATTTGCTGGTGTTTGTTTGTTTGTTTGTTTGTAACTGTTGCTGATAGGCTTTTATTCTACTGGACAGCTGCCCCTGAGCTAAGCTGAGCTGAGCTGAGCTTTGCAACGCTTTTCAGTCTTTCGTTTTTTCTTTTTTTTAAATAGATTTGTTTTGTGTTTTTGTTTAGCTTAATTTGAGCAAAGTTCTTTGTGAGTTGTTCGCTAAATGCTCAAAGTGATCTTCAGGTACCATTTACACATATATGTATGTACATACATATGTTTTTGCCTAGCTGCTCAGCTGCTTCTGCTTGGGGGCAATTATCCATGCAACAGTTCTTTTTTGTTTTGTTTTGTATCCTAACTGCGCTGCTGCGTGTTGTTGTTGTCGTAATTGTTTTGTGCAAACATAATAAGTAAACTAAAGTAGTTAATATTGTATAAATGAATGCCTGTTGTTGCTACAAAATACAAAATACTCAAGATTTACGATTTGATTGAATCGGTTTCGTTTTTGAAATATAGATTGTTTTTAGATTCTGGCTAACGCATGTCTCTCGTTTAACAAGTTTTTTACAACACACGCCAGCTAACTGGACTTTAACACATACACATTTAGACATATATATATATATAAAGCTTTTATATATATTTATATATATATAGATTTAGTGGCGTGTGTTGTTTACAATATGCTTTTGTTGATTTACATATAAGCTGCTAATATCACTTTTGATAACTACACAAATGGCGGCGCTTGGCGAACGAAACGACCATCGGATCGGATTGTGTTCGATCCAGTTGGCGTTGTTGTTGTTACATTTGTTGTTTTTTGTGTTGTTGTTCTTGTTGTTGTCTATCACAATTGAGCGCCAAGTTTACATTACATACATTTCATATTACAAAAGTTAACAATTTCATTTATCTTTGTTTGTGTGTTTGTTTTGCCAATTGATTGAGCTAACAATTTCATATTGGTCAATATTTTTTGTTGTTTTCTTTTGATTTGTTTTTTTTTGTTTTTTTTTTTTGGTTTACAAACATTTGAACACGTTTTTTTCATTTAAATCTTTTTGTTTTAATATTTTACTTAGCTAACTAGACAATTTGCTTAACAATCGTTTGTTGTTGTTGCTGTTGTTGTTTTTGCTGCTGCTGCTGCTGCTGCTGCTGTAACTGGCTTAACTTTTGCTTGCACGCTTGCATTTTGTTTTAAATCACAGTTGTTGTTGCTTATAAAATGATGTTTTTATCTTTCATTCCCTCACTCTCTACCTATCTTACTTTTGTCGCTGTTTGCTATTTAACAAACTGCCCGTTTTGTGTGTGTGTGTGTGTTTTTTTTTGTGTTTACAATTCGTTTACGTTTTAACTTTTATCTTTTGCATTTTTGAAGTGCTCAAGTCTTTTATGCCCCTTTGCTTTGTTGCTTAACATTCTTTGCTGTGTGGCCGAACAAAATTGAAATATGTTTAATTTTAGTTTACTTAGTTTAGCATATGAAAGAAATTGTAAGTTGTATAAAGGCTTGCCAATTATATAAGTGGTATCGGTTGTATCATATATATCAAAAATCGTTTTATAAATTAACAGAAAAGTCAATTGATCGCTTTTCCCTTTAGGTTTTTGCTTCGGTTTTGTTTTGTTTTTGTTTTTGTTTTGTTGTTTGTTTTCTTTCAGCTTTTTGCTGTTTACTTTTTAGTTGCCTACGTAAAAGTTTTACTAAACGCTACAAATTTCTATGCGCTCGATTTGATCACGTGTCATGTTGTGTTGTTATTCTCATGTATCTTTTGTTGCTGTTGTTGCATGACGTTGCTTTATTCGATATTTGGTTGGTTGTTTTGTGCTTTTAATGGCTCAGATCCTGACGCAGCAACTCATAAACGAACTTATCGCGCACATCGTAGTCCACAGGGCCATAGCCCTCGCTCGGCAGCTGCTCGGGCTCCAGCGGCGACCACTGCTGACCCAACAGCATGCACATTTCCTGCAAGCAAAGAGCAAAGCTGATAAAAGTGAGCATAAGCAAATAAATTGCAATTACTCACCTCATTGAACATGGGCTGTGAGGCGCCGTTGGTCTGCCAGTCGATTTGGGACACCTCCAGACGACGCAGCTGGCGGCCGCGCAGGCGCGCAATGCCCAGCAGATTGTGCGGATCCATGGTATAGCCGTGTACGACAATCTCTTCGAGCTGCTTGCAGCGCCAGGACATCATCACAAAGGGATCCTGACGCCGGCTAAGCAGCATATAGTCTATGCGATTGGAATGCTTGCTCACCGAATCAATGTAGTAGATGCTGCGCAGCGTGTCGCTATTGTGCACGGACATCCAGTCGAGCGCCTCGTAGTTCATGAACTCACAGAAGAGCATGCGTATGTGGGTGACGGGCATGTGGCGGCGCAGAATGCGCAGCTGTAGCTGCTCCACAGCCTCGTAGGCATAGACGAGCGTTAGCACCAGTTCAATGCCCGTAAAATGCGTGGCAAAATTCGACCAGGCAGCGTCAGAGACATCGGCATGTTCCTCCTGATCGAGCCCGTGCACCACAATGAGCAGCTTGCGCAATGGCAGCACCTGTATGGTGTGCAACAGCTCGTCGTTGAGCGTGTCGTAGTCCAGTGAGAGCACCTGGAGTGCGGCGCATTTTTGCAGCAGCGTTGTGTCCAGACCGAGTATGGGATAGTGACTAGGATCGTATTTGATGCTGGCCAGCGTTAGCTGCAGCATCTCCTGCGGTTTGCCCATGGTCTTAAGAAAATCCTGACCGTAATAGGTAAGCGCTTCAATGGCACCCAGATCCAATATCTGACACGCCTGACTCTTGCGGCCCACAATCAACTTCAACGGCTCCACAAAGCACCTGACGTACAAGAGAATTGTTAGTTAAAGGCTTTGTGCATAATTTCTCAGGGTATTGCTTACTGTTCTATGGCGACCAGATGCTCGCTGTGCATATTGCCGGCGGCCACCAGCCCCACATTGTTGGTTTGGAAGCGCAGGGCGCGAATGTTATCACAGCGCGCCGCTCTAAAGAAACCGAATTCGATTAGGTTTTTTGGGAACTTAAGGGTTTATATGGCTTAGTACTCACTTGTAGAGCAGTCGACGCATCTTCTGTATGTGAAAGGCATTGTGAAAATCGAAAATAATGACCAGCTCCTTGGCCAGATTGGCCATGGTGCGATGGAAGAACGACAGCTGGTCATCCTGGGCCACGTCAATGTGAAAGCGAAAGTTCCTAAAGTAGCTGTTGTCGTGGCGAAAGTCGACAACAAAACAAAAAAATACTATTAACATAAACTGTTTGAACATTGTATGTCACGTACAGTGTGCATGAAAAGTATGCGAACAGTTAAGGCTTTATATATAATTATGTTGATTAGTTTATATAAATGTACTTAAAAGTAATTTCCGTTTAATTTGGCATATAATTTGTGGTAAATTAATTTTAATTTAAAAGCTGTGCCATAACTTTTCATGCTCACTGTAGCAGCGACGGCAGCATCAGCTGTGTGTTTGGCTGCAAGTGTATGTGTGCGGTGTGTATTTGTTTGTATTGGTATAGCAACATTTTCATTGTGCGCCTGTGTGTGTTTGTGTATATGGCCGCGCTTTGTTTTGTTATTACACGTATTAATAAATGCTTTGTTGTCTTTCAAGGCTTGCCAAAAAAAAAACAGACGCTCCTCTGGCGCGTCCCGCTGGCAGGCTGGGGAAGGGGGGAACAGCTGTGCGTCACCCACAGCAGCAGCAGAAGCATTTTGTTTGTTTGAGACGCAAAAGCGAAAATCCCCACAAACATAGCAGTGCATACATGTATGCACGCACACATAGATATGTGCGTGTGCTCATTATATGCATACATGCATGCATATGTACAAATGAATTCTTGTGGACTTACCGTCTTTGAAAAAAATGTTGCCTCCATGCCCAACAACAATTGGCCGCAGCTCGGCGGTCTCGCGTATCGAGATAGTCGAATATTTGATTTAGTGCCACCGCTGGTATTGTATGCCATTGGGGTATACTCATAACTTTAACTATATAATCCCAAATAAATCCGTTTCTTTACTTTAATGAACTTGTTAATTTTACTTTTGTGCGACCGAACAGTGCGACGCAACATCGACCAATTAAGATACAGCACTGTTATCACTGCTACGCTTAACATGCGCATTAGCTGTTAGCTAACAGCAACTCGGTATTTTTCTTCGGCATTTCTATAAAGGCCAGCATACGGTCACACTGCAAATAATGTGGTAATAACCTGTTTGTGTTTTTTAAATAATGTCACTGCTCCTGACCGCTTGCAGGCGATCCCAGCTGACTGCTGCCTGTAAATATGGTTATCTACGTGCAAGCACAACCAATTACAGCTGGCGTGAACGCCGCCAGGCCTCTACAGAAGCAGCTGCAGCAGCAACGGCGGCATCTCAGCTGGCCAGTGCCGGCGGCCTTGTCGGCTTCTGGCAGACGCTCTCAAACAGCACACCTGTGGCATATATGCAGGAGGCACTGACCCAAATACACGATATTACTGGGCTGCCCTGGTGGGCATCGATAGTGTTCTCAACTTTCCTGTTTCGCAGCGTCGTCACACTGCCGCTGACGATTTACCAGCACAAGATAACGGCGCGCATAGAACAGATTGCTCTGGAAATGCCGGCCATTGTTGAGGAGCTGAAACGTGAGGCGGCCAGGGCCAAGCAGAAGTTCAAGTGGAGCGACAAGCAAACGCAAGTCGTCTACAGGCGTTCGGTTTGTCTAGCCGCACTCGATTTTATCTCACTATCATGTTAATACAATATTTGCCCCTACAGATCAAAAAACAGTGGCAAAATCTGATAGTGCGTGATAACTGCCATCCCATGAAGACGGTAATTGTGCTGTGGGGCCAAATACCTCTGTGGATATTCCAGTCTGTGGCCCTACGCAATTTGGTTTATATGCTGCCGGATCCCACAACGCTAAAGGCACAAATCATAACCACGGAAATGACCATTGGCGGCTTTGGCTGGATACCCAATCTAACCGTTGTGGATAATTCGTATATTCTGCCCGTCACACTGGGCCTCATCAATCTGGCCATTATTGAGCTGCAGTCCATGACGCGCACGCGTCCCCCGACACGCCTGCAGAACATAGCGAACAATGTGTTCCGAGGTCTCAGCGTCGTTATGGTGCCCGTGGCCTGTACGGTGCCATCGGCGTTGTGCGTCTATTGGGTGGCCTCCAGTAGCTTTGGTCTGGCGCAAAATCTACTGTTGCTATCGCCGGAAATGCGACGTGCTGTGGGTATTCCCAAAACGAAAACAGAGCTTGTGCAACCGTACGATCAGCTCTGGCTGAAGATACAAAAGCGCTTGCGACTTTTGGAGGAGGCGCCAGCTGATAAGTCAGCTAGCAAGTGAGCCACTAGTCTACTATTATTTAATATAGTTTGTTAACCTGTGAATGTAAATAGAGCCTGCCTGGCCGGCAGCAAAGTCCACAAAGCCACACGACTGTTCCATTGTAAATCATCAAGATCCATGTAGACTCGTCATCGTTCTAAGAAGTAAATTGTGTGAAACCCCCAGAACATAGTTAAGTGTAAACAATTAAGTATGATCTGTGGTTGTTTGACTGCAAGATACTCTGTACACAGCATTGTTTTGGATTGATAAACATTTGTTAGAATGAGTTAATGATGATATGGGATAGCACTAGAAGTCGGATCGACTGCTGTATAATTTTATATATGTATTTATAAGATACCTATTTCTGTCTGCCACACACATTTGCACAATCTCAATACGCACCTGACTACCCATTTTCAGTAGCTGCAGGGTATAGGAAATATAACCAAAACAAATGATAAGCGACAACGCAAAGGTCTAGAGATTGCCACGACCGATAAGGCGGCATTCAATTGGCGCTACGCTGCTGCAGCATCATCAGCCGCCTATCTGCCGCAGCGGCAGCCCAATTGAGATCGAGAATTGTGCTGGAAGGCAGCCTCCAGTCGAGAATCGAAGCTCAGCGACAAAGCAGCTAAAGTTTAAATTCGCACGCGTCTCCTCGAATCACTTTCGGGACAACGCAATCAGCTTAAGTGAAAATAATAATTTATATATACTATATATTGATAATATACATATAAAAAAAATAAATAAATAAAATATATATAAGGCAAATGATATTTAAAGCCAAGTGCCTGGGACTGGCACTTCTTGTGCTGGTCGTAAGTATATATAAATATATTTTTGTACTATAAATCTATAATATTCAATTGAGCTGAATTGGAACTCAATCAGCAGGAAGCTTGTTCCACTGATCAACTCAATTTCTATTACTGCATAAATACACATACACGAATTATTTAATTGTGACTTCGACAGCTACACGAAACGTTCGCTTATCAACCTGGCCGCCATTATGATGGACAGTCGGCACAGTCCGGGTTATCAGCAGCGCATTCCACTCACGCCAGCAATGCCCAAGCTCAAGAGCAGCCCATCTACGAGCGGGACTCGGCCTGCCCGCCAAACTTTGCTGGCGTCAAGCCTTATGTGCACGATTGCCATCGTTTCATTAGCTGCGCAGAGGGACGACCCATTATACAGACCTGTGCGCCGGGCACGGCCTTCAATGCCCAAAAAGGCACATGCGATCATCTGTCCCAGGCAACCTGTGAGCATCCTCCAGCTGCGAGACCCGCTCCAGACGGTCGCTCGGCACGCTTGCAGCAGCTGAACACGAGACCCACTTGTACGCCCGGCTTGAATGGTCTAGAGCCACATCCCTACGATTGCACCAAGTACCTGAATTGTGCCAACGGACAGACCTTTGTTCAGAGCTGTGGACCCGGCACAGCCTTCAGTCCTTCCCTGTTGGTTTGCGACTACAAGCACAAAGTGGATTGCGGCGATGAACGCTCCGGCCGCGGCGAAGTATCTCAAGGTATGTATAACTCCTATGAATTAAAAAAAAAAACGTTGTCCTACTAACACAAGCGCAGGACCAGCGGAAGGCTCCTCGGCTGGCCTTTACTGCCCCGCAGGCACTCGCGGTTTCTTGCCCTATTCGAGCGATCCTCATAAGTACATTAACTGCGGCATTGGCGTTCAGCCGCGGCTGGAACAATGTCCACCCGGTCAGGTATTTGATGGCCATAGCCTGGCCTGTATTTCCAGTGGTGCCTCCTCTGGCCAAGTTGATGTGTCCTGTAAGTTGCACTTGAATTGAACGCTTTGCTCTGCTTACTCCATTCGCTTCTCATTTGGGTTTTTGGTCTCATCGATTGCTGCTCATTGCTTTCTGCTTGCTTAGCTCGTAGCCCTAATAACTTCTAATGTTTCTTAGCTGCCGCCCGGCTGAGTAATCTACTCTGTCCTGGTGGCGTCGAAGGTCTGTTCGTTCATCCCTTCGATCAGACCAGGTTCCTCAACTGTAAGGCTGGCCAGGTGGCCGTTCAGAGCTGCACGAACAGTTACGTCTTTAGTATATCTAAGGGACATTGCCAGCCCAAGGCACAGTTGCTGTACAGTGACTATGTGGCTTACATTGTGTCCGAGATCAGCGTCGAGTATTGTAAGTGATTCGCGCCTTTCGTCTCCGCTCGACCTCAGAGTCTTGTCCACTTCAGCTCTGATCCTTACTCGCTGTCCTGCGGGCACCGATGGTCTGCACATTTATCCCTACGATGCGGGCAAGTATGTTCGCTGTCAAGCCGGAGGAGAGATGTCCATAGTCAGTTGTGGGGAGGACATGGCCTACAGCTACACTCAACGTGCCTGTCGTCCCCGGCGACAAGTGAACTCATCGGAGCGTGTCAAGTTCTTCTCCGAGCTTCACTTCCAGGGTGGCAGCTACAGTTATACGGATAGTCAGGCCTTCCAATCTGCCCTAAGGTCGTGTCCACGCAGTCTGCAGGGCAACTACGCCTATCCCTTCCAGGCCAGTCACTTTGTAGTCTGCCAGAACGGTCTGCTGCAGGTCGAGTCCTGCCCGGCGAACATGGTTTATAGTCTCTCCACGCGCAGGTGCTCGGCTCGTCAGCAGCTCTCGTCTCATGACTTTTTGGACTATGCCTACATCAATATTCAGTCCATAGCTAACTTTATGCAAGACTTAACCACCGTCACCTGCCCCGCCAATGCTCAGGGCTATTATCTGCATCCCTTCGACTGTACCAAGTATGTGAACTGTCGCGATCAGCAGACCTCGATCGAGAGCTGTGCAAGGGGCGAGGTCTTCAGCATCTCTCAACGACGTTGTGTGGCCAGGGATCAATTGGTGGCTGCCTACGACCGTGTGGAATATTTAACGGAAACGCAAAATGAGTTCTACGAGGAGAACCAGGTGGCTGAGGGTCGTCAGTTGCATTCAACGACAAGAAATACGAATGAGGAGCCAACTTGTTCACCTGGCGCTAGTGGACTTCAACCGCATCCTTACGACTGCACCAAGTACCTGAATTGCGCTAACGGTCAAACCGTCATTCAGAACTGCGCAACTGGAACAGCATTTAATCCATCTCTGAAGTTCTGTGACTTCAAGGATAAAGTGGACTGTGGGCCGATCTATTCAAGTACAGACAAAAGCGGCACAACCCTCGAAGTATTTTCGGGTCAAGGCAATGGTTGGGCTACGGGCCAACAAGGCGGATCAACAGCTGTCGTAGCTGGATCAGTTAATGGTGTTAGTTGTCCTGAAGGAGCTCGTGGTCTATTTCCGTATCTAAATGACCCTTATAAGTATATTAAGTGCGGCATCGGAGTAGAACCGCGTGTGGAACATTGTCAACCTGGAGAGATATTCGATGTCCTCAGTTTAATATGCGTACCCTCTGGACCCTCTTCCAACCAAACCCATATTTCCTGTAAGTTGATCTCTATATATAATAGCTGCTTTGATTTGCTTACTTCATTCGCTTCTCATTTGGGGTTATCGGTTTCATGTTCTGCTTTTCCATGTGCTTCCAGTTGCTTTCTTGCCTGCTTGCTTAGATTGTAACCCTAACGATTCCTCTTAGCTGCTGTCCAGTTAAGCGATCTACTTTGCCCCAACGGTGTCGAAGGCTTGTTTGCTTATCCCTTTGATCAGACCAAGTTCCTCAACTGTAAGCAGGGCAAGATTGCCATACAAAACTGCATTCCCAGCCACGCCTTTAGTTTGTCCAAAGGCTACTGCCAGCCCAAGACAGAATTGATCCTTAGCGACTACGTTGCTTACGTTGTCTCTGCGATCAGCTTTGAGTATTGTAAGTGAAACCTCAGCTTGCGGTTTTTAATATTCTTAGTGCTGATGTGTTCCCTCTTAGCTCTGATGCTCACTCGTTGTCCCCCCGGCACCGAAGGTCATCATTTATATCCCTACGATGCGGGCAAGTATGTTCGCTGTCAAGCCGGTGGAGAGATGTCCATAGTCAGTTGTGGGGAGGACATGGCCTACAGCTACACTCAACGTGCTTGTCGTCCGCGTCGACAAGTGAACTCATCGGATCGTGTCAAGTTCTTCTCCGAGCTTCATTTCCAGGGAGGCAGCTACAGTTATACGGATAGTCAGGCCTTCCAATCTGCCTTGAGATCGTGTCCACGCAGTCTGCAGGGCAACTACGCCTATCCCTTCCAGGCCAGTCACTTTGTAGTCTGCCAGAACGGTCTGCTGCAGGTCGAGTCCTGTCCGGCGAACATGGTTTATAGTCTCTCCACGCGCAGGTGCTCGGCTCGTCAGCAGCTCTCGTCTCATGACTTTTTGGACTATGCCTACATCCATATTCAGTCCACAGCTAACTTTATGCAAGACTTAACCACCGTCACCTGCCCCGCCAATGCTCAGGGCTATTATCTGCACCCCTTCGACTGCACCAAGTATGTGAACTGTCGCGATCAGCAGACCTCGATCGAGAGCTGTGCAAGGGGCGAGGTCTTTAGCATCTCTCAACGACGTTGTGTGGCCAGGGATCAATTGGTGGCTGCCTACGACCGTGTGGAGTATCTAACGGAAATGCAAAATGAGTTCAACCAGGAGATCCAGGGAGTCAGTTGCAGTCAAGGAGCTCGTGGCCAATTTGCGTATCCCAATGACCCTTATAAGTATATTGTATGTGACATTGGAGTTCAACCGCGTGTGGAGCATTGCCAACCTGGAGAGATATTTTATAGCGGCTTTTCAACTTGCGTTCCCATCAACGATCGCGTTAGCTACCGCGCAGAGAAAGTACAGGATTCATACGGTTGGATAGATCTGCGTCACGGTTACTAATATTCCCCACACGTTAAATACGTCTACTTTTCATCAATGATCATAATTTTCTCCCCTTGCAGACACTCGCGAGCCGAAGGCCTATGAGAGACCTGTTCACGGTAGTGCCGATCAGTACGGCAGCGGATCGGGCATAAAAACCACGGTTGTCCGAGGCGGCAATCGCTGGAGCAGCATGGGAATGGAGCGTCCGGAGGGCATTGGCTTTGGATCGGGACCGACAAGCCCTCAACAATCGGTGTCCAGCGGCTGGTCTGGCCACGGCAGCTCGTACAATCAACAGGCGCCCACACAGAGCGTCCTATTTGTGGAGGGATCGCTGCAGCCGAATCGTAATTATCAACAACCTGCCACAAATACAATCTATAAAGCACCGCTGGCTCCAATGGCGCCCAGCACGGGCAACGTTTACTACGCTCAGCCCGTGGAACCTGAAGCTGGCCCTTCGTCACGCCAGAACTTCAGTCGCTCGCAAACAAATGACTGGCATACGCCAAGTAGACCCTACAATCCGCAAAGAAACGACCCTGCGGAATCTCTATCCGGACAGCGACCGTTAGATCTGGACTATGAACCTGAACCTGAACAGTCAAGTCCTTATTCACCACGTGACCAGCTTCCCAGCGGATCGCATCAACAGCCCCGCGAGCATTTCCCGCCATCGGCACCCTTTTTACCCGCCAATCATAGTCCACAACTGCATCCTCAAACTCCTTCCCTACCAGGACAACGACCCCTAGACCTTGACTTTGATCCGGATGAAGTTGAAGAACAGCCACGTCCTTATTCGCCTCGAGATCAGCTGCCTAACGAGTCGCAACAACAGCCTCGAAATCATTGGGTACCATTGGTACCCAGTCCTCCTTATCATGGGCAATCCCCTGCCCCCGCAGATGAGTCGAGTCCCCAAACCCCTATTTTTCCAGGACAGCGACCTTTAGACCTTGACTATAAACCCGATGAGAATGAGGAACAGCCACGTCCTCATTCACCTCCCAGTGGATCGCATCAACTGCCTCGTGACCATATCCGTCCTTCGGTACCCTCGGATTTCTCGGTACGCGTCAATCATAGGCCCATCTATCACGGTCAGCCGCCTGTTCCAGCGGATGAATCCAATTTATTTGGTGGACTGCAACCGCCAAGACCGCCAATTTTGGCCCAGCCCGACTTTTCTCTTGTCCGTTCACATCCTCAGGAACCTGAGCAACCAGGACAGCAACCATTAGACCTTGACTATCATCCCGATGCGGATACCCAAAAGGCTGTTGAGCAGCCTTATCCCAGTTATCGCCAAGCTTCACCTCGAACGCCCGCTGTGCCTGCTAATCACAGCCCCACTTATCGCAGTCCGCCCCGTCCTGTGGCAAATGAATCAAATTTGTTTGGTGGCTTGCAGCCGCCCCCACCCGAGACTACAACAACGATTCCTGCAACCAGTTCGACGCCGTCCAATCTGCGCACATACCCCATTTACCCAGCTCCGTTCAATGCCACTTCCGGTCAGCCACCCAACCATCCACACTACAGTCCACCCTATGCGGGAGTTGCCCACTCGCAGAATGCTTCGTGGCACAAGTTGCCACCACGTGCGCCCGCACCTGATCCTTTCAACGATCAGACGGACTACGACGAACCCGATTATGTTGATTCGGTGACCAGCACCACAGAGAGACAGGGCTTAAGGCCACCGCCCTTCAGTCACCAGTTTTACAATCCGTCCCAGGGGGCTGCTCCCAAAGAGGAAACACCCTCAAGGGTGGCGCTCAACGAGGCGCTGCGCCTGATGCTGCGTCCCTATTTCAATCACAGCGGCAATGCACAGGAAGCATTAGCCGAGCGCGCTGAGTCCGCCATTGCCTCCGCTATAAGCAAACCACCGACTACCCCTAGCACCACCACGACGACAACGACAAAGACGCCTAAGAACCTTAAGCGGGATAGACAGTTACCCGACGATGACGTTGAGCTGATTGTGGCGGGCGAACAGGATAGCCTGGACGATGCTGACGATGACTCTGTTGTTGCAGATGCGGGTGAGACGGCGCACACTGAGCAGACCCTAAATCCGACGACGTACGCTTCCGGCTATGACACGACTGACTTCCAACGCGGCACCCGTAAAGTGGACGTCGACAGCAGTACGCATGCGAGTCCAAACAATTGGCATACGCGAGGTCACAGTCGTGAATTCCACCAGCGTCATCCAAATATGCCCGATCCCTTTGATAAGGAACCAAACCATCCACACGATCCCAGACACCGCCACCACCACCATCAGCACCACCCCCACCATCACCACGAACACAGCCGTCAATACCATAGCCAGCATCCCAATCTGCCCAATCCTTTCACCGATCAAACTGAGAAACGTCCTGAACCAAGGCCAGAACCGCAGCCACAACCAAAGCCCGAGTTTGAAGAGGAGCCTGAACTCGAGGAGGATCCCGACTTCTTGCCCAATCCGAATGCAGAAGCCACCACACCGAGCACACCACAGATCAGTTTTCGCAATGGGTTCGTCGAGCCCTGCGAGTTCGACTGCGGCGAAGGAAAGTGCGTGAAGAAGTCGCAAGTCTGCGATGGGGTCAACAACTGTGGCAATCGACGGGATGAGGGTCAGTGCGATCATTTGGGCTATCAGGTGCGCTTGACGGGCGGTGAGAGTCCGCACATGGGACGCATCGAGGTCAAGGGTGAGTTCCATTCCTCTAGTCTCTATTCATACTCTAATTCCTTCTTCTTCTCTTTTAGTAAATGGACATTGGGGCTACGTTTGCGATGACAAGTTTGGACTGCGTGATGCCGACGTCGTCTGTCGCGAGCTGGGCTTTAAGATGGGCGCCGCCGAGGTGCGTGGTAATTCCTATTATGAGCCGCACGAGCGCAATTTCAACTATGCCATGGACGAGCTGGAGTGTCGTGGCAATGAGACCCATCTAAAGGATTGCGACTTCAAGGGTTGGGGTGTCCACAACTGCGGTGTGGACGAAGTTGTCGGCGTCGTCTGCAAAGTGCCCGTTATGAAGTGCCCCAACAACTTGTGGCTGTGCAAGACATCCAAGGAGTGCATACCGCCCGGCTTTGTCTGTGACAATACCAATGATTGTGGCGATAAGTCCGACGAGAGCGATGCCGTTTGTAAGGTGAGACCTTAAGCTCTGAATAATCATAGGACTGAGCAATAATTGCTTTCTCTGCAGGCACCCATTGAGTACCGTTTGGAGGGTGGACGCAACACGAACGAGGGTCGCCTGGAGGTCAAGTACCATGGGGTTTGGGGCAGCGTCTGCGATGATGATTTCAATCTCAAGTCTGCGCAGGTGGCCTGCGACAGTCTGGGTTTCTATGGACCAGCCGTAAGGAAAGCAAAACAAAGCAGCAGTAACAAATAAATTAACCACTTTAATTATTTATAGAAAATTGAGAAGAACATTTTCGGACCCAGCAATGGACCCATCTGGCTGAATCAGGTGCTCTGTGCGGGCAACGAGACCAGCATTGATATGTGTCGGCACTGGAATTGGGGCGAGCATAACTGCAATCACACCGAGGATGTCAGTCTGCGCTGCACCGTCGGACCGCCGCCGCGTCAGGCGCGTCAACGCCTTCGCCTGGAAGCTCTGAACAAGGAGAAGGCAGCTGGCCAGAGCGGCCACATGAGCCTCTCCGATATTGGGCTCTGGGAGCGCTCGAGCAAGGCGATGCGCACACCGCGACGCTGCGGCATCTTCAAGGACGACCTTCTAGACGAGTATTCGCATCCCGAGCAGCGTGTCGTCCAGGGCAGTGTGGCCCGACGGGGTCGTCATCCCTGGCAGGCGACGATACGCACACGCGGACGCGGCGGCATCTCCAGCCACTGGTGCGGCGCTGTGGTCATCTCCAAGCGGCATCTGCTGACCGCTGCCCACTGTCTCTACGGACATCCCAAGGGCGCCTATTTTGTGCGCGTGGGCGATCATTATGCCAACATAGCCGAGCACTCCGAGGTGGATACCTTCATTGAAACCTGGTTCACACACGAACAGTTCCGCAAACCCACCCACATGAACAATGACATCGCCGTTGTGGTGCTGAAGTCGCCGTTGAAGTTCAACGATTATGTCCAGCCCATCTGTTTGCCGGAACGCGGTGCGCCGCTGACCGAGAATCGCACGTGCACCATCTCCGGCTGGGGTTCCATCAAATCAGGTGTATCCAGTGAGTAGACAATAACTGAAAACATCCTTTCTTATGGTATTAACTGTTGTCTTTCTTTGCAGCTCCTTCCCAGGAACTGAGGGCTGCACAGCTGCCCATTTTGCCGGAATCGACGTGCAAGCAATTGAACGTTTATGGCGAGGCCATGACTGATGGTAAGTTCAATCTGATTGATTAATATATTACCAGACTGATGGATACACTAGATAACGAGTGGACTGATTGGATAGCTTTCTGATTGATTGATTTATTGTTTAAGTTAATGGTTGCAAAATTGAGTAACTGATTGATTGAGCTGATTGACTGACTGATTGATTGACTTACTTAAATCTGATATCTGATTCGTATATTGATTGACTAAATAAGTGATAGACAGACTGTTTGACTGTCTGTTGAACTTATTGCTTCAGAGATTGAGTATCTGATTGATTGATTGACTGGTTGATTAGCCGATTTACTGACTTGTTCAATCTCAATACTAGTTGTCAATTTGGTGACAACACTGACTAACTAACTTATATTTGATTCGACGAGAAAGTGATTTGTATATTGATTAATTAACTAAGTGTTACACAGACTGATTGATAGCTAAATGATTGACTGACTATGTGATTCAAAGGCTGATTGACTAACTATGTGAGGGCTTGACTGATTGATTGACTGATTAACAATTTAAGTGGATGATTAACTTATTCGTTATTTGTGTGAATTGATTGACTGTTTACTAAACTGATTGATTGATTGATCCAATTCCTAGGCATGTTCTGCGCTGGCTCCATGGATGAGAGCGTCGATGCCTGCGAGGGCGATTCAGGCGGTCCGCTGGTCTGCTCCGACGAGGGTAAGTTGGCCAAAAAATAATGCAAATTTTCCACTTTTCTGATTTTTACTCCTTTGACAGATGGCGAAACTCTCTATGGCATTATTTCCTGGGGCCAGCATTGCGGCTATCAGAATCGACCGGGCGTCTATGTGCGCGTTTGTCACTACATCGATTGGATCTACGAGAAGATCAATCAAAGTTTGCTGCGCTTTTAAATTGAGCGCAAAAGGCTAAAAAGATGACAATTTTTTTTTTTTATTAAAATACTAAGCATTGAATCTGTACATTCTGAAATTCTATGAACATTCTATTTTATTACAATTGTGTAATAATGTTAGAATGTTTAAATAGTTAATTTTTACCGTGCCATAAATCATTTTTTCTATAGCACCTAAAAGTAGGCAATAGCCACAAACCATTTTTCTGTAGCACCTAAAAGTAGGCAATTAAAATTTGCACTCTGCGCATTTCTTTATTATTTTATTTATTTGCAAGGGGAGGAGGGAGGCTGGCACACAGATTAAGCACATAATCAATGCTAATAAAAAACGCACAAGCCGCAGCCAACGATGCTCAGTAAATTTAATTCACAAGTTGACTCAGTTTGAACCCCTCCCCCTCGCACACTTCACCCCACTCTCTCTCACTCTCTTTTGAGTTCCCTAATCCAATTGCTCGCTTTTCTGGCTCAAGCAATTGAATGTTCAGCTCAAGCAGACACACACACACACACACGCACACTCAATTGACACTACTTTGTTGTGGACAAAGGGTTAGGGCGGGGCGGGCGGGGCGCACTTTCATTCAGTGGAGATCATCAAAAGCTAAGCAATTAACTTAATTAACTAATGATCAACGCGCGAGCTACGCAACGCTCCTCTTCTATATTTATGCTCAATTGAGACGCCCCCAACCCGTCCCGTACAAACAATTGCCAGGAAAATGTTCTCTTTGTCTCAACTCGCTCGCTCTCGCTCACTCTCACTCTACCTCTCTCTGTCTCTATCTCGCCGCCTTCCGGTGGCTGTGGCTGCGTTTACGCTCGTTTCGCCGGCCAGTCTTCTCTGGCTTTCCACTAAGCACAGTTCGGTTTCGTCCCACTAACGGTTTAAGTCTGAGCTCGCCGAGATGTTCCTTAAATTCGGTATTTTTTTTGTGATCTTGGCCATTTGCTGTTGCCATGGCACTGCCAACAATATGGATCATTACGGCTATGGCTCAATGGACGGCACCACAAGCACCGAACGGATCAATGCCGCCCTTCGCTGTGTCAACGTTAATCCACAGAATTCGGTTGATCTGGAACAGGTGAGATGAACTGCTAATTAACCCGTTGTTGAGGGGGGCAGATGTCAATGCAAGGGGTCGTCTGCGCAGAGAGTTAAGTTTACAGTTGACAATCAGACAGTTAGTCAGCCGCCAAGCTGCCTTCGCATGCGGGCAGCTAATTGAAGCACAGCGAACTACGCGACTCGCATGCAAATCGAAATTGTTCAAATTGTCGCGCATTATGTGCATACACACACACACACACACACACACACACACACACATACATATAATTGTATATAGTTTACTTTAACGCAGTGGCATAGTTCATCAATTATAATTGAATTATCATAAATTGTTGACACAGGAATTATTATGTTAATAGGCCACGCAGGGCAGGGGATCGAAGTTGGAGAAGAGTTGTTTGCTGATCAGTGATCAGTGACCGATTACCTAGCGAGAGTCAAATGATTTAGCACTAATTTAATAGGTACATAATACAACAGAGCTTTTAAATATCACTAGGTTTATTTAAATCATGTAACTAGTCTTATAAGAAAATGGTAGAGAGAATTGATAGATGATAGATGTTTAAGCCAAGACTCAGTTCTACTTATTCAAAAATTAGTTGCTAGCAAGATTTTTGTTTATTTAGCTATAAAATAAAAAGCAGACTAAGTTAAATTTTATATTTATTTTTAGCTGTTGTAAATAATAACAGCATAATTAAATCCTTTCCATTAAATATAATAGGCTAAAACTATATCTTATATACTATATATTAATATTTTGACAATTATTTATATATTTAAATAATATAAAATATATACATAAAGCTCAGCAAATCGACATTTATTTATAAATAAAATAAATATAAAATACAAATTTACATTTAGCCAAGCACAAATTAATTTTGCAGATTAAATACATTTTTTTTATCTTTAAATAAATATTAAGAAAATAAATTTGGTATGTTTTCTTGGCTTATTTAAATAGTGAAAAAATACAAAAAAAAAAATATTTAAGATTTTCTGATTGCAACAAAAAGTTCAAATTCCAAGCTAGTGGAATATTTCTTAAAGCCAAAGTTTTTTTTAAAGTTAGTTGAGAGCTTAAAAATGATAATCCCTATAAATATGAATATATTATTATATTTTATTATTTATTTATTTATTTATTTATTTTAATTATATATTATATTATTGTGAACACTGCGAAATATATGCTTTAATTATAATATAAATAACTATGTCACATTTTATATATAAATTTCTTTTGAAAGCAAGCATAAGCAAACAATTTTAAGTTTATACAGAGCTTTTGTTTATCAATTATTATTCCTAGGGCATATTGCAGTGCTTTAATCCGAAGTGAATGCCTTGAAGTATTTACACTAAAAATATAATTTGTTTAAAACAACCACAATGTACATATATATAATTAGTCTGCACATTCCTTTATCCAACACAAGCCATATAAAATTTTAATAAAATGTTTCTATAAATCTCTGGAATGCAATCTGAATTCTTAACGGATCGTTCAAAAAGGGCTTTTAGACACGTCTCTCACAAAATGCATACAAATAATGTATTGCATCGGTTTCTCGATAATATATAGATTGAATATATATATGATTTGAATATATATATATATGTGCACAGTAATTGGAATTTAAAATGAATTAAGCAAAAGCTTTACTATATAAATCTTCAATCAATGCATTTGATTGACATATAGATTGATAGAACTGATATGAATATATATACGCTAATTAAAAATAAATTTCAAGAATTAGTTAAGACAAAATCACACTTGGGAATGCACATGGAATAAAATATAGATTATCTATTTATACATTTTCTATATGTTGATTGCACAGATAATGGGTCTCTGGTACGGCAGCGAGATCATAATGCACAGCCAAGACTATCCCGGGGTCTACGAGTACGATTCGTGTGTCATAATCCATCTGACCGATGTGACTCAGCGGGTGAGTTAAGGTTCTTTCTACTTTTGTTTGCACTTTAAGCTTTTCTCTCTTTTTCCTTTAGATGCACAGCTACAACAACAACAACAACAACAATAATAATAATAATAACAACAACTATAATTATGGATTTAATGCGAATGGCAATCGCAATCAGAATCCAACCGAAAACAATTACAGACGCCTCTCGACCACGCCCCAATACGGAGAGAGCGATGAGTTTGTGCGTCAGCCGCAAAGGACACGTTACCTGCGCCTCGTGTGGAGCGAGCGAGACAACAATCTGGAATACACCTTCAACTATACGACAGAGGCGCCCGGCCAGTGGTCCAACGTGGGCGATCAGCGCGGCTCTCTGGTCACCCTCAACTCGTATACCCAGTTCACGGGCACCGTTCAGGTGGTAAAAGCGGTCAACGATCATCTCGTGTTGACCTTCTGCGGCAACGATGTCAAGAGCTCCATTTATACCGTTGTCCTGACCCGCAATCGTCTCGGCCTGAGCACAGATGTGAGTAGATGGCTAAAGTAAAAGCTAACAAAAAATATAATCCTTGCGAATAGGGTAGATTAGCTTGCAGGCTTTCGCTAGCTGTCTGTCTGTTTAAATTCAACTTGAGTCTATTTATTTTTAATTATATTTACAGACTGTCTAAACACAAAGTTTCCTTTAGACTATTTTTTTTATTATTTATTTATTTTTATTTATTTTTTATTCAACTGGAATAGTCCTCATTTAATTTTGTTGTTATGATTAATTATTATTATTATTAAATGTTTTAGTGTTAAGAAGTAGTCTATATATATATATATATATATTTAATTATATTTATATATATGTATGTATAGTTTGATTAGTTGCCAATCTGTCTAAACACAAGTTTCCTTTAGACTATTTTTTTTATTATTTATTTATTTTTATTTATTTTTTATTCAACTGAAATTTTGCTGTTATGATTAATTATTATTATTATTAAGGGTTTTACTGTTAAGAAGTAGTCTATATATATCCCAGTCTAATAAATAGCCTCCGCTTTTAGAACTACAGTTGAGCAGTCACTGCTTTAGTCTAAGCCTCAGCTTACAGTTGCACAGTCAACAGTTTGGCAATCAAATGTGATTTACAAATTTAATAAGTTTATTCAGTACGCTTTCAACTTGAATGCTTTAACTTTGTTATAATTAATTAGTATTAATTACAACATTCCCTTCTCTATGCAGGAGCTGCGCAGCATTAGGAATATGCTCTCCCGTCGTGGTCTCTACACGGAGACCATACGCAAGGTTTGCAATGGAGTCGCAAGTCTCAACGGAGGTTTCCTGACGTTGGGGCTGTTGTTGTTGCTGCTACTCGCCGCCGGAGGGCGTCGCCAGTGAGACACAGTACGACAATGTACAGGAACCGCATTCCAGCCATACTCTCTATGTTAATTTATGCATAATCGACTTACTTAAGCATTTAACTCTCGGGCAGCTCAGCTTGCCGGCAGTTGTTAACCAATTCTCTAGTTTCGGTGCCTTAATTGTTCTTGTCTTGCCAATTAAACTCAATTAGTTTTGTAACCTGCCTTCCCCCATTCGGACATAACCCCGGCTTAACCCCAACAATCTCTCACTCTGTCTGTCTGTCTGACTGTCTGTCTTTTTGTCTTTTTGTCTGTCTTAGCTAAGTCTAAATAAATGTAGGCGTTAAATGCGCTTTTAATTCAATTATCTTAATTCTGGACAAACATTGTTTCTATGCTTTCTATTTCGTTAAGTCGCAATTCCCACGCTGGCCCCAAAAGTCGACTATGGAAATGCGAATATAACAGATTTTATAATCTTTATTATTAATTATTGTTTATGATTTTTAGTTGTGCCTCAGCTGAGAGCGTTCACAAATTAGCCAGCGACTTAAGCTGGGCCACTAAAACACTTTGCTGCAAGTAGCACACTTTCTATACCCTGTACTAAAGGGTATGCTCAATAAGGGGTATTTTGTGTATTAAACGAAGCAATGTTTGATAACTTAGTCTCCACTTATTAAAGATATTCATGATTTAATTTCCTTCAACTACCGCAAAACATAAAAAGCTTAACTTTATTTTGGCGCAAATAATTATATTAAACTTAGAAATAGAAAACAAAATTTAAGAAAATTTTCATAGTAAATAATTATAAAAGCTTTCTTTGACTTTTGTCTTTTAAGCTTATTTTATTGGATTTTTTTAAAACTTATCTTTATATAAAAAATAATTACTTTTTTCCATTTCTACTTTAAAGGATTTCTGAGGGAATTTAATTTTTCTGTAAAATTTTTAATTTTATTTAAGTTCTCAAATTCATATAAACTCAAATTTTTTTGCCATAACTAAACCTATTTTTATGTTTTATACCACTTGGATAATAGTTAATTCAAAATTCATCTGCACAAATAATTATTTACTATGAATAACATCTTAAATATTTGTACCCTTTTTTTTTTTTTTTTACTTATATATATGAATGTTATAATTAAGCCCGCAGCATTTTATAACGAGCGAACAATAAACGTAAAATAACTTATGAAATAACTACATATAATATGGATAAGAAAAAAAGATTTATAAACAAGTCAAAATATTTATAAGGGTAACTTGGAACTGTGAACAGGGTATGTGCTAGTCGATCAGTACTGTTGAATGCTTTTAAGATGAAGTAATAAGTGAAAAGGCAACTTAAAGCTATATACAGGGAATCTTCCTGCAACTGTGAACAGGGTATGTGCTAGTCGATCAGCACTCTTAAATGCATTTAACGTGAAGTAATACTTGAGATGAGTGATAAGGCAACTCAAGCTTGTTTACAGGGTATCTTCCAAATAACACTTGAGAGATAGACTCATAGTTTATACAGGGTGTCTTCCTGCAACTGAGAACAGGGTATGTGCTAGTCGATCAATACTCTTAATTGCTTTTAAGATAAAGTAATATGTGAAAAGCCAACTTAAAGCCATATACAGGGTATCTTCCTGCAACCGAAAACAGGGCATGTGATAGTCGATTAACAATCTTAAATGCATTTAATATTAAATAATACTTGAGATAAGCGATAAGGCCACTTAAGCTTGTTTACAGGGTATCTTCCAAATAATACTAGAGAGAAGTAATAAGTCAACTCATAGTTTATACAGGGTATCTTCCTGCAACCGAAAACGGGGTATGTGCTAGTCGATCAATACTCTTAATTGCTTTTAAGATAAAGTAATATGTGAAAAGCCAACTTAAAGCCATATACAGGGTAACTTCCTGCAACTGTGAACAGGGTATGTGCTAGTCGATCAGCACTGTTGAATGCATTTAATATTAAGTAATACTTGAGATAACCGATAAGGCAACTCAAGCTTGTTTACAGGGTATCTTTCAAATAACACTTGAGAGAAGTAATAAGTCAACTCATAGTTTATACAGGGTATCTTTCTGCAAGCGAAAACAGGGTATGTGATAGTTGAGCAGCACTCTTAAATGCATTTAATATGAAGTTATACTTGAGATGAGTGATAAGGCCACTTAAGCTTGTTTACAGGGTATCTTCCAGTTGCCCCCCTGCAGCCCAAGCATGCTCAATCTTTTTAAGATGTAATAGTTAAGTTCGCAGATAAGCCTTATCAAAATTAATGGGCTGTAGTCTGCGTAATCTCGCCTTAACGACAAGCATAGTCTAGATTTTCAGCCTTTACCCAGTCCTGCTTATCGCTGAAGGGTATCTTAACTTAACTTATCTTATCTTATCGTTGTGGGAACACGCGTCCACGAGCTGCAGTCTGGCGAGTTTTATGCTTGTTTTCATTTTGGCCACTTGATAACATCGAGATCGGAAAAAAAAGCATTTCGCTCGCTTTAAAGTTCCCCGACTTTTTGGGGCGTCTTATCAGACCCAAAAAAAAATAAAAAAAAAATAAAAAAAAATTATGACTGGTCATTTTTGGAGGTTTACTTTCGTCCGAAGATTCGTAAACAAGTCTGCTGGAAAAGTTTTGGTTGTGGTCCAAGAAGATTTCAATCTGAGCACTGGGAGACAACGTGTCGACTCTTATCAGTCCACAGACCCCCTACAAATTGCACCCCCCCCCCGGTTCCCGTTCCCGTTCCCACCCCCGCCCTTTGAGTGCCTGCATTTATTATTGTTTTTAGCGCTATTTATTATAGAATTTTATATTTTTATAATTGTTTTTGTTTGCTTTGAATAGTTTTTTACAACTGCACACTTCTTGACGTTTTGTTTTCGACTATTGACTAAGCAGCCGCCCCCCCCCCCTCCCCTCCCCCTTCTCGTACCTTCGCTTGCGGCTCGGTTGCATTTGCTGATAAGGAAAGCAAACAAAAACAAAGACAACGTCACACGTTGAAGCCTCATGAACAGTTATCAAATTTGTCAACTTAGATATGCCAAGGCGAACGAGCACGCTCCGAACAGCTGTTAAGGCTCCAGCGGGGTTCGATGGACCGGACCAGCTAACGGTATGTCCTTCAAGCGGGCAGGGTCACTCAACTAACTCTCTAGGGTATTTAAAGCTGTGGTTTTTAATGGCAGCTGTCGAAAGTATTTCTATGATCTGCGATATATAATAAAGGATGTCTATTGCTGTAAGCTCAGTTTAAAAGGACATTCAACTTTACAGGGATCCTTGAATCGATAAGTTAGCTTAGCTTTTTTATTGGATTCTTCAAGACTAAAAACAGGCTGTGGAAAGCATGAAGAAGATTAAGTGATGAAACCCTTTAGTGATGAGGTCCTTTAAATAGATATATATATATATATATATATGAGCTGGGCAGAAAGGGAAAGCTAAATATGGTTTCACTTTGACAGAAAATTACAGGGAATCTATAAAGACCATAAAATTAAAAGGGTAAAGGATAATTTTGACCTATGGGTTAAAAAGGGTTAATAAAGATTTATTTCTTAAACAGCTTAAAGTCTTAAAGATAATTTAGAATAATTCTAGGTAGACTGCATATCTCTTTAAGTTTAGGTAAAGGTCTTTTTAATATTTAATTTGTAACAGTAAACTACTTTAATAATTTTTATAAATAGGTTAAAGGGGTTTCTATTAGTTTATGGGTCTTTAGTTTGAACTAATAATAAAAAAAAAATGGAGATTAAAGAGATTGAGTTTATTAAAGAGCAATAAAGATATGCTAGTGAGAACTAGGGGGTCAATAGGTAAATAGTAAAGTAAATAGTTGTGAGTAAAAGGCTTAGCTGAAGCTGCTGGGCTAAATGGGTAGTCAAAGTAGTATTTATTATTATATATTATAATATTTACTCAAACTTAATCTTGGCCCTTTGGAAATCTGTCGCGTGAATTGTCGCTTTGCGTAAATTGTGTCAATTGTGCTGACGTAAGCCCATAGAGATGCCAGCTGATATGTATATAAATATATATTTTATTTTTTTTTATATTTTATTTTAATACATATATATATATATTTATTTATATATATTGAATTTGCGATGACGACTTTGCACTTTGAGCTGCGCACATGGAAGTCTGTGCGGAGCGGGCACCTGTCGGTTGAGTTTGGTTAAATGTAAACGGAACTGTGGCGCAGTTGCACGAGTGCCCATAAACTAATCAATTTATAAAATGCCATCGTTAAAGCTAAGGCAACTTACAAGCGATAAGCGTCAAGCCAGCTGATAACGCCAGCTGGAGCTATATAAAGGCAGCGGTCGCTTTCAGTCAGCTAAACACAAATTCAGCTCACGTCAAACGCGACAAATTGAACGAGAAGCAGAACACAAAACAAAAAAGGATCTGTGACAATGTCTGCTGCTAATAAAGTGAACTATCTGGTTGGATCCACGTCCCGTTTCATTGCCGGCCGGAATGCCGTCCAGACCGTCTATTGGCGCACCTCGGCCGGCCCGAATCCCCGCATGTTGAAGACGAACAAAACCTGCGAATTCGATCGCAATCAGACGGCGCCGCAGAGTGTCCGCTTGCAGAAATCCAATCGCAGCTTCATCAGCAAAGAGTAGCCGGGCCACGCCTACACGCCCACGCGCCCACATGGCCACACGCCCACATGGCCTAATGCAGCTGCCACGCCCCACACCTCATGTAGTTCCTTCGTACGCTTAAATACATTCTATTTATTATTTATAAAAAAAAGTCATACAAAAACCACATAAATAAATTACAAGTCTTTAGTTCTTAATGGAAAACCAACAAAAAAGTTTAACATCAATTTAGCTGATAACAGATTTATTTATTTTTTTTTTTTCTTTTTTTTTGATGCGTCATCGGATTGGGGTTGGGGTTGGGGTTGGGGCAAGGCAGAGAAGCATGGCCCGATCCGAGACTAAGTCAATGCATCTGACACAGTTAGATTGCTAAATAGAGCTGGGAAGTTTACTCTCTAGCGCGGTTCAAAATAGACGTCGGTAGGGGTATTCAAGTTTACGCTTTTGCTTGAATGTAGTATATATAAATTGAATTTAAGAATTGATAAAGATTTAATTCTTTTTAATAAAATATAAATTTAATGCTGATTAAAACCTAAGAAAAAGCTATCACAACTATCTTTTAGAAAGGTGGAAACTAATAGAAAATAATTGCATACACAAACCTAGGGTATTTTATGTGTTCAGCTACCCCATTCTCATAAGACTAAAAGCTTTATTTTTTAACCTTAAAGCTCTATTTACATAAATTAAATGCAGAATTCCAACAATCTCACAAGAGACAAAAAATAAATAATTAAATATCTATTTAAATACCATAATAAATATCTTTTTAAAATACCAAAGTATATATAAAAAAAATACTGCTTGCTTGTTAGCATTAATTACTCACAATTTAAATTGAAATACTTTCAAATAAAACACATTTGCAATTCCTTTTTAATTATTTATGTATTTTTATTTAGTTTTATATTTATTACATACATTGAGTTCTCTCGTATATATATCATTTATTTATGTTTTATGTTTTTTTTTTTTGTGTCGGATTTCTTTATTTATGTTGTATTTTTTTTTTTTTTTTTTTTTTTTTTTTTTTTTTTTTTTGTTTTTTTTTTTTTTTGTTTGTTTTTTTTTTTTTTTTTTTTTGTTTATGTATATAAGTTGTGTTTTTTTTTTCATGTTTGCCTTTATGTTTTAGGTTTATAATTTCGTTTTAGATATCGATCGTACTTAATTTGTATAGTATTTAGCATTTAGTTAATATAATTCTTCTTCGTCGTGGGTGAAATGTGTTTTTTTTTTACGTTTGTTTTAATTTATTACCATTTAATTATTTCGTAATTTAATCGTTTACTTAAAATTACAGCCTTTATAAATAATTATTTTTTGCCTTTCCATAAATTTTTTTTCGTCGTCTTCGTTTTTAATTAAATATGCTTTTTTGTTTTTGTTTTGCTTTATACTTCATATTTCGCTTGCCGTTGTACTACGTATCCATTTTTTTCATATTTTTGCCTTTTCTTTTATAATTGTTACTAAATATATATATATATATATATATATGTAGACCTTTTACTTTTGTTTGCATCGTATTTGATGTATTTTGAATAATTTGCACACATGTATAATATATATATATAATATATATATATATATATATATATATATATATAATAGTTATCTAAATATATATTTATATAGATTTTATATATTTGACAATTTCAGTTGGGCTTAGTGTCTGGCTTTGCTTTTGTTGTGTAGTGTAGTTTTTAGTTGTGTTGTGTAGTTTTCTTATTTTTTGTATTTTTACTTTTACTTTTATTTAAATGTTTTGCACACGGAAGTTGTTTTTTTTTGTTTTTGTTTTTGTTCTTGTACACATAAAAACCACGAAAAAAATTACACAAAAAATTTGTGTTTTTCTTTTTTAATATTTTCTTTTTCATTTCTCTTTGGTTTTTGATGCTTGGAATATGTTTTTATTTTTTTTTGTTTGCTTTGTTTGTGTCTCTCTGCCATTTTCATTTTCATTATTATTTTCCTTGCCTAACTCAATTCACACATCGAAAACAGTTTCCATTCGTTTATCTCAAAAGAGAAAAATATATATTAATTATTATCTTTAATATTTGTTTTTACTCATAATATATATATAATATTTTTTTTTGGTTTTCGTTTTTTTGTTTCGTTTTGATTAAAAAATATTGCAGCTCAAAATTGTAATACTTATTTTTGTTGTTGTATTATTATTATTATTATTATAATTAGTTCATTGGTTTTATGCCTTAGCATAGAACACAATAGAGATCAGTTTACAGTTTTGGGTGAAAACTTGCCGAGTTTCCTTCTCCGTTTATCGCTCTATGCCAAAGGCTGATATTATTTCCATTATCTGTATCTTAATCTGAACTTGATCTGTGTTTATTATTTATTCGTTTTTCTTTTATTGTATTTAAGTGTTGGGTTGAATTTCTCATATGTTTTACGTATTTCAAGTCGCTACTTTTTATGCTGCTCAGTATAATACTCTATATATATATATTTAGTATATATATATATATATATATCTTATGTACTCGTATGTGGTTTTTGTATTTGTAGTTTGTAGTTTTTTGTATATATAGACTCTTATCGTGTGGTAAGTTTTTTATTTTTAGCTAGAGCTTTTCAATTTGTCGTACGGAAGAATTTGGATACATTTCTTTCATTTTTTGGTTTTTGTTATTTTTAATGTGTTTTTAGCTAAAAGTTATAATTTATCTAGAAGTTTTATGTTTTTTTTTTTGGTTTTTGTTTTTTGGTTTTTGCTAATCTTTGCTATTTATACCATATAATTTATACGTTTTGCTCAATATAGCACATTTAACTGGGCGCTTAATATGTTTAGTTATCTGTTTTGTGTCTGTCTTTGTATCTGTATCTTTGTATCTGTATCTTTGTATCTGTATCTAATATGTAGTATTTTTTTTTGCAAATTTGCTTCAGCTCGCACAGTGTGCAATTTCGTTTAATTTCTAAACATAATAACAATGCTAAAATTAACATATTTCGGTTGATAGATGAAGGAACAGTTGGAAATATAAATTATAAATATATATATATTTATATATATTTTAATAATAGAATTTGTCAGCAGAAGGCAAACGGAAAGTGCTTAAATAGAATTCGAGAGTTTGAAATTTAGCTTAAACTAAAGAATTGCCCTAAAACTGTTTCGGTTTTTGTTTTTTAATAAATTCATTTTTTTTGCATTTTGCATTTTGCATTTTGCTTTTGTTTGTGTCTCGTTTTTTTTTTAAATACTCATCGACTAAAAATACTCAACAACAATTTTCGTTTACTTGAAACCATTTTTAGCTACAATTTATACGTTTTACATATACATATATATACTTATATATCATATATCATATCGTTAAATAACTTTTGTTTGCTACGCATTCGCCACAACATGAAAGGAAAAACAAATTTGTTTTGCAACAATTTGATTTCCCTTTGTTGATTTCACCATTTGCCATATGTTTTGTTGCTGTTGTTGTTGTAGTTGTTGCTGTTGTTGCTGTTGTTGTTGTTGTTGTTGTCGTCACACCCGAACTTGATACGATATTGAAATTGTCTTGTATACATATACATAAATATGTTTATATAGAAAGTTCTCAAAAATGCTTTGCTGACATTAATATGATCCAAAAAACATTTTGTATATATTTAAAAAAAAAGAATCCAAAATAAAAGATTTGAAACATTCGTTTTTGGGTGCCTTATGTGATTATTTCAACTAAACTAACAACGACTAAACTGCTAATTTATGTGATGCGAACCAAGTTTGATGGTTGTTTACAGTGGGGCCTCTAAAACACGCACCGCACTCCATTCTAAGACAGCCATCTCGCTCGCACTCGCACTCGCTCTCGTGTATATGTAATGCACCTGTGTGGGTTTCTTTTCCCCCTTCCCCTTTCCTTTTCCTTTTCCTTTTCATTTGCTTTAGCTTTTCTCTCTCCTCTCTCCTCTAGTTGCGACTATTATTTTGTATTTTTTTTTTCTTTGTTGTTTTTTTTTTGTAGAGTTCGTTGCACGTTTATTGTATTTTGTAGAGTATTTCGGGGCGCCAGCTAAAAACTTGATTCGCTATATTTATATTCATATGCATATTGAATGATTCAATTAGTGGATTCAATTCGTTATTCACTTACAATTACAATTAGACAGCAGAACCAATTTACAATACTTTGGTTTGCGACTATTCTGTGAGATTGTATGTGTGTGTGTGTGTGTATTTGTGTGTGTGTGGATTATCGTTATAATCAATCACATTTTCTTCTGTGTGTATTTTTTTTTTCTTTGTTGTTTTTTTTTTTTTTTTTTCTTTTTTTTTTTTTTTTTTTTTTTTTTTGTTTTTTTTTTTTTTTTTTTTTTTTTTTGTAATTTATGCTGCTCGTCCTAATATGCCCAGTTTGTTTTTTTCTGACTAATAAGTACAATATCATAAAAATAACACTGTATATTTTGTTCTTTTACCATTGTTGTAAATATAAATATATATAATATATATCTCAGGTTTTCCATTTATTAAATACAATATAATATAACCATATATAAAACGCGCTCGCGACAAGATCTCAATTAAAAATTAAACCAAATTTTTTTATTTCGCCCTTCTCCTTCTCCTTCTTCTTCTTTATGTCCACTTTTTGCCGCCCACTTTGAGAAGTCGCCAACGCCCCCATTTTATCTGGTTTCGCACAAGGGGGCGTGGTGGGGGGAGGTGTGTGTGTGTGTGTTGCCTGTGTGTGGCATTTGAAAAATTCGTAAACACCATTTAGTTTTGTTTTTTTTTGTTTTTTTATATATATTTTTTAGTTATATTTTTTTTTGTTTTAGCGTCAGTCTTGTGTAAATTAAATTTTACTTCAAAAACGTTTTAATGCACACACACACAGGCCTTGACGCACACACACACACACACACACACACACGCACACACACACACGCATATGCATTCAATAGGGCTGAAGACGACTCTCCCGGCGGGGGCGTGGCTGCATTTTAATTCTTTGCTGTGGGTAGGGCTAAGGATCTAATGTCGCAGGCGCTTTTGCTTGTTATATAAAAAATGTTGCTGCTCGACATGTATGTATATATATATATATATAAGGTTTATTCAATTCACACGTAGATGTTTTAAAAAAAAAAATGCATTTTCTTAAGTAAAAACGACTTTACTTGTATTTTATATATATATATATATATTCATTTTTTTTTTTTTTTGTAATATAAATATTTAATTCTGTTAGACGCCATCGAGATATTGTTCTTGTACACTCAAATATATACATATATATATATATATTTATATATATATTGTAAGTATTATACTATCTGACTACATACATACACATATATATATATATATATATATATATATATAATTTGTTGGCCTGCAGGCCGCACGGGAAGAGTTGTGAAAGTTACGAGACAAGAGACATTATTTTTAGCAAATCAATAATTGAACTACATTTAGATTATATAGAGGCTGATTTTTCACACATATATATAGATATATATAAATTGTATATGGTACATATGTACGTTTAGGTGCTAAGTAGGCGCCCGACTGCATTGAAATACCCTCGCTGCGTTAATTGAATATATATATATATATTTGTCTAAAATCTTGGATAGAGATCATCGTTTAATACAAAGCGGACATTTTTCATCTTTACAGGGTATCCAAGGTTCGGCATGCCGAAGTACTTTGTTTCGCAATTAGTTAGAGCTAATTTGACACAACCGTTTAATGCAACTATTTAATCGTATAATTCATTAACACACTCTTCAAGTTTTGCCACGCATCAAAAAAAAAAAAAGAGCAGCCTAAAAGTATGCAACACTTTTTAGCGCAAGCAAATGCACATTACGTATACGCCATGTATGCAAGTGTGTGTGTGTGTGTTGTGTGTGGGAAATAAAAAGGATAAATAAAAGTAAAAACACAAAATACAATCATTTCGTTTCGGGCTCTCATTTATTTTCTTGACAATTGCAATTGTTGTCTAACTTCCAAATTTAGAAAAATAACTTCTACATACACATATACACACATATATATATATATATATATATATATATACACAAAGGGAAACTAATTTTGTACGCAAGGTGGGGGGTGGGGGGGCCAAGAAAAAACTGTATGGCAATAATTCGTTGAATACATGAATAATGCAGAAGAGCAACGGTGAAAATTTTGAGAAATATGCTAGGCCAAAGCTGCAGGACCTTTTATTAAATATATATTTATGAAGAAACTACTAATCGGAACGCCAAAATTGAACCCGAAACATTTGGTTGGCCAAAACATTGATGCTCTACATATACATATATATATATATATATGTATATTAACTAAACTCGTTTTAGGTGGGGAGGGGGGGCTACAGTTGAAGCAAAGGACTAGGTTTTTTTCACTGGCAAGGCTTGAGAGCAGAGTTGTGAGACTAGATTTTTTTGATATTTTTTTTTAAATTGGGGGGTATTCGTGGTTTTTTTTGTATTTTTTTTTTTTTGAAGAAGTTTGGATATGCTTTGGTCTCGCGGCGTACTCCTGATGTCCCTGCTAAACCTAATGCTGCCCTAACTGATGCAGATGTTGTTGCTATTACTGCAGCCCAAATCGAAACTCTGGATTATAAACGGGTAAACAACGAACAATAGAAACGAAATACAGAAAACTATGAAACAATTTGAACGCGTAAACAAAATTAACGAAAAATTATGAAAAAAAAAATAAACAACTATTTTTAAAGTGTGGGCGCCACCAATGCTGCATTCTCTCTTTTTTTTATCTTCTTCTTCTGCTTCCTCTTCTTCTACTTCATACTCAGCTGCGTTTGCGTTTGCGTTTATCGCTTCTTATTTTTTCTCTTTTTTGCTCGTTTGATACTATGATTTCTATGCTTTCGCTACGGTCTCGTATAGCTGTGCTTGGGGGCCCGCTTCCCTTTATCGTTTCCGTTTCCGTTTCCGGCTCGATCTCGCTAAACGGTGCACCGTGGGGCAAAACGAACACAGATTGGCCGCGCAGTGGATTGTTATTATTCTTGCTGCACACACTTCAGTGCCTTCCTTCTGTCTCTTGTGGTTTTTCTGTTCTGTATGTATTTTTTTTTGTAGTTTTTTTTTCTCCAGTTGCTGCTGTGTCTATATATATATATATATACATATATATACATATATATATATATCAGTTATACATAAATATATATATATATATATATTTATATATATATATACTATATATATATATGTGTATTCGGAGTAGTTTTATAGTTTCTTAGGTTTCTTCTGTTAGACTAGGGTTGCATAACGCGGACGACGGCGACGACTTGACTACATGGACATGCGCCAGTTGGTCACCGAGATGTTGCTTTTGCTATTGTTGCGATTGTTGTTGTTGCTGCCGTCGTCGAACTCCCAAGCGCCGTGCGGCGGCGCGTGGTGCTGCATCGGTGGCTGAGTATCTAGTGTAGAAATTATAATGGATCTTTTCCATATCACGAAATCAATCAGATTGTTTTTGTCTGTCTTTCAATATAAACCAAGCACAAAGCACAATTAATGTTAATAAATAAATAAATAAAATAAAATAAATAATAGTTCGTTTGTGTGTTGTGTTCTTTTTTTTTTTTTTCTTTTTTTGCACTTTGCTAAAAGTTTTTAAGTAGCTGTTGCTTTATTTTTTTTTTAGTTCTCTTTTTAGCTTTTTCTTTTGCCGTGGCGCTCTTTTCACTTAAGCTGTGTGAGTGTGAGTGTGTGTGAGTGTGTGTGTGTGTTTTTCTTGTGTCTTATATAGTTGTTAAATAATTGTGATGATCATGTCGCTTTGCACTCATACATATAGTATATATGTTTATATGTAGTATATTCTAGAGCTGCGCGTTTAATTATTACAGTTTTTAGTTTTCCATTTAATTGCTGAATTCATTTAGGTAGGTTGTTACTTAATTCTAAAAAACGTACTCTTCTTCTTTCTCTTTGCTCGCTCTGCTCTCTAGCTTGAGCTGCGCTTTAATCAGTTTTCTTTAAAATATATATATATATATGTATAATATTTTTGTTTTTTTTTTTCACTTACATTCTACAGTTTATGCCTTTTGCTATGATATATATATGTATATATATATATATATATATATATTTATTTTTTTTTTCACTTTTTTTCTTTTGTTTTGACTAATTTGTGTTTTTATTTTTAGTTCATTTTGCCTTGTATATATATACATATGTATATATATGCATGTTTATATATTTAGTATACAATATAAATATTCACTATTCATATATATATATATGCATGTATAAACTTAATAGATTTTTCTTTTTATTTTGACGATGGGACACAATCTGCTACTGCACTCAGTAAAAACTTAAGAACCTGCCCTCGATTCAGACAATAAATTGAGTTACAAACAGTTTTTCATTTCTTTTTTGTTTTGTATGTCAGCAAAAATGTTCATAATAATTATGCCATTTATATATATATATATAGTTTATATATATATATATATTTGAATATTGTTTTAAACCTAAACAATTTATTTATGAATTTTTGCTTTTTGTTTTTCAAAATATCACGTATATATCTTAAGTTATGCCTTGGATTTATTATTTGTGTGTATTTTTGTCGAGTGTGTGTGTATGTGTGTGTGTGTGTACGTGTGTGTGTTTTTTCTTGCCAGCAAATAAAAGACATTAAATCTAAACTATTTCACTTTTGTGAGTACTAAAAAAAAAAAGATTTCTTAACTGGCTTAAGTACACTGCATGTGTGTGTGTGTGTGTGTGTGTGTGTGTATTTATGGGGCTTATCTGGTGGTTGTTGTAGTTTTCAACTAGAGCATATATCAATTAATCAATTATTGCTTTTATTTTCATTTTGTTTTTTTTTTCTAATTATTGTTACGATTCGATTTTAAAAATTTGCTTTTAGGTATTTAACTATGTAACAATTGAGTTTTTTTTTTTGTTTTTTAAATAGCTTTAAACGTTACAAATTTGTCAACAAGATGAAGTAACTGCGGTGCGGCAAGGGCATCGAAAGGGGGGCGGGTTGGGGGCAAAAGGGGGCGGGGCCGCTGCTTTTCAATTTGCAGGTCATTTGTGAAACCTCTGGGTTCGTTTTTTGTTTTAGTTTTGTTTTGTTTTTTTTTGTGGGCAAACAATTTGAGTTAAGGCAAATAAATAGTATTTATTTATGTATATGAATAATTTGTGAATGTTTCAATTCTCAGCCAAATATTTGTTGCCTTCAGCCATTTGCCGCACCGCAAATAAGTTTTAACAATGGATTCGTAACAACAAAAATATGATTTCCTTTTTCGTACAAATGAGGAAAAACAACATTGTGGGATTTTTCAATTGCCACGCTTAAATCGCTTAGTTTTTAGTTTAGTTTTTATTTTTAATATATGTAATGGTATTTAGCTAAATACTCGTGTAACACACACTTATTGAGTGTCTATGTATTGCTTTAGTTATTTGTATTATTTTCATTTTTGCTTTGAATAGTCTATATATATATATATATATATATATATATATTTATATATGTATATATGTATATGGTATATTGTGTATATACTTTTTTTTTTAGCTAGCATATATTTTGAATATCTTTATTGTATAGGTTGTTTTTTTTTCGGTTTTCTTTTCTTTTCCATTTAACTTAAGCGCTAGTTTATCATTGTTTTAAGTGTTTTTTGCCTGCTTCGCGCATTCTTTATATTTGTTTTTATGTATTCGTTTTTTTAAGACTACAATTTCGTTCAGTTTACTTTCTGCTTGGCTTACAAATATAATTCTATATAACTATATATTTTCTTTATGTATATATATTTTTACGTGTATATTAGTATGCGTGTGTTCACGTGTGTGTATGTGTGTGTGTGTGTGTAGCTTGCGCGCATGTTTTGTGCTGCGTTTTTTATTTATATTTTTTTTGTAATTTTTTTAAACTTATTTTTAAGTTAATTTTTTTTTCTTGCTTTGTTTTGCTGTATGTGTATAACAGTTATAACGTTATCCTTTACAGCTTACATAATGTATGTGTGTGTGTGTGTGTGTGTTTGTATTTTATATAAATTAATATTTATGCATAATTTATGTCTTTAATTTTCGTTATGCTGCCCGCTTTTCAGCTGCTTTTCCCTCTCGCTCTTGCACATGTTTTACTACCCCCGCATTTTCCAATATATCAATTTTCCCTCAATAAATAATATGCTAGCTGACTTGACTCTCTTGTGTGTGTGTGTGTGTGTGTGTGTGTGTATCTGTTTCATTTGTGCTAAATATTCCAAAAATTATATTGCTACATATATATATAAAATTTATTATTGCTGCTTATTTCTGTCTTTCACTTGCAGCTGCAACAATGTTGCCTGCCCCGCCCACAAAAGCTGCTTCCCCAACTTCGCTAATTGCACATTATTATTAAATGTTTGCGACTGGCATTTCAGTCAGCCCCGCCCACCGCCACCCGCCCCCCCGTTTTGTAGCCTGCCTGCAAAAACATAAGCTGCTTATGCTACAGCTGTGTGTGCTTGCATGTGTGTGTGTGTGTGTATCTGTATCCTTGTTTGATTGCAAACTATCTGTATCTAGAGAAAATGGTAGCTACAAATGTTGTATTATTATTTTTATAAATTCTATTAATGCTTTGTTGTAGTTGTTGTTCTTGTTATTATTGTAGTAAGTAGCATCAGTATTTGTTGTAGTTGTTGTAGTTGTTGTTGTTGTTGTTGTTGTTGTAGTTGTTGCTGCATCCTCAAAGTTAACAGGGATAAATGCCTACAAGAAACAGTCGAAGAACATTTTTGCATACAATTCAAACACATTCAAGCTACAATATATGCCAAGTGTTTGTGTATGTGTGTGTGTGTGTGTGTGTACTACATGTATACATTAGCTATTTATATATTTATGCACAACAAGCATACAACCAAAACTATAATTTATAATATATTAATTAAATGGCGCAGTTTCTACCACAAAAAACACAAAATCCAAAGTGGAAAATTGAAAAACAAAATGAAAATATGCCTGGTTTTCACTAATTCTCCTATATCGGCCCCGGCTGGGCGGGTGGGCGTGGCATTTAACTAAATAATTATAATTAGCGCCTAAAGCGCGTGGTGTTAAATTAAAATATATATAAACTAAATTAATTTAGCAATTAAAATTAAAACTAAACATTTGTTTTTTCTTTTCATATTCATTTTGTGCGGCTGCGGGGTGCGGGAATTGCGGCGTTGTTCAAGTGGCTGTTGTTGGTTGTTGTTGTAGTTGTTGTGGTGGCTGTTGTTGTTGTAGTTGTAGTTGTAGTTGTAGTTGTTGCTGTTGCAGCTGCTGTCGCTGTGGTTGTTGTTCTGGTTGTTCTGGTTGTTGTTTCTCGGGCAGCTCTCAACGTAAAATTTTGTGGCGACTACGAAAATTAGTTTGTTGTTGTTGTTGTTCTAGTTGTTGTTCTGGTTGTTGTTGTTGTTGTTGTTTTGGTTGTATTTAACCTTTAACAGCGTTGAATGGTTGTGCAGCAAGAACCGAAAGAAAGAAAGATAGAAAACAAAGCGTATACAAAGAGGTGTGTTTAAAAAAACTACTGCAAAAATACGACAAGCATCAGAGGACAAAGTTGTTGTTGTTGTTGTTCTTATTGTTGTTCTTGGTTGGTTGTGTGGCGAGCGGTGTGTGTTTGGGGGGTAGAGCGAGCGAGAGAGGATGCAAGAAAGCGCGCAGGCTTTGCGCTTTATTTACCTTGATAGTTCTGAGGCCAAATGGTGGGTACATTCTGCAGAAGAAGAAGAAGACGAAAAAAGAAAGAAAATACCACAAATTAATTTTCAGTCTGTATAAATACAATGTGCTTATTTTGAAGGCTCCAAAGTAAACGGCGTTGTGGCGCTCTCTATCGAGCGGGGAAGGCACTATTTAAAAGAAATGTTTCCCTTTGAAAACCACTCGAGAGTCCTGATTCTATCTTAGAAATATATCTACTTGAAAATATATGCATTTTATTATATGCATGCGCACAAAAGTATGCAATATAAAATAATATTTTTGACGCACAAAAGTATGCATCATTATAATTACCGTCATTCAAGTTGCGGGAGCGCCCTCTATTGTTCATAATTTATGAAGTGGTTTATTAAATGCGCGTAAAAGTATGCAAGACATTATTGAACTATGTTTTTAATATTTCAAGCAAGTCCTTTAAAAAGGCCAAGAGCTTGATTTTGGATTTTAACCAAATTTTTTTCTTTATCCCCTTACTTTGGAGCCCACAATATACGTAGTTGTAATATGTATATATTAAGATATCCTTTACTTACCATTGGCACGCTGTAGTACTGATAGAATGGCTGATATTGCATGGCTGAAGGTGGGTAGATGGCTGGCACGCCAGCGGCTGTAAAGTCAGTAACTAGTTTTGGTTAATTTGTCCGGCGTAACATAGATTGTGTGTTGTTGATGTTGATGTTGTTGTAGTTGTTGTTGTTGTTGAGCAGAGAGAAAGAGAGAGCGAGAGAATAAAAATGGAATATATAAAAAAAAAGAAAATATCGTTTTAAATAACACTCAAACTAAAACCGCAACAACTCAAAGCACCAAACTGACTGACAAATCGATAAAAAAAAAAAAGGTATCTAGTTAAGCTCACCTGGCGGATAAACGGCAGCTGCAAACTGATCCATTGGTATATTGCTAATCGGTGCCGGCGGCGTGGTTGTATAATAGACAGCTCCATTGGTTGCCACAATCGACTGCAGCGGATTGGGCTGCAAATTGTCAAATGGCAAATAGATAAGCTGATCTTGCTGTAGGTTATATATATATCTTAGTATGTTCCAACTCACCTGCTTTTTGATGGCTGGCGCAATGTTCAGCTTGCGATCGCGCAGCACGACGCACTCACCCTGAGTGTGCCAGAGAGTGAGAGTGAGTGAGTGAGAGAGAGCGAGCGAGAGCGAGATAGGGGCGAGAGACAAAGAGAGAGAAAGCATTTGTAGTGTGGCAAACGGTTTAAGTTATTATTTTATCTCTTTCTTATTTGTGGTAAGAACTTCTTGTGTGTGTTTGTGTGTATGTATGTGTGTGTGTGTTTGTGTGTTTGTGTTTTTGTGGCATCATCAACAGACAAGCCAAACGAAATTCAAATTGGAAATTCAAATTCAAATTCAAATCGAACGCAGCAGCATCAAAAAAAAAAAATAAGAATCTCAAAAAAAAAAAGAATGAAAATTAAATAAAAGGCGCAACGCTTTTGTCTTTTTCAACTTGGTTTTTCATTTCTGTTTTCAGAGCCCAAAAATATGTGGCCAAGAGATTGAAGAAAAACACGTGCCAAGCCAAAAGAAAAAAAATATATATATGTATAAATTAAATACCATTACCAAAAGAGTACGAATGTGTTTTTTTTTATATATGTATAAAGATAGTTTACTGTTTTTTATGCATGTTCTTATGTGCGTTATTATTATTACAAAATGTCATGTACCGGAATTTGGTTAAATGCAACATCGAAATGAATGTTTTTTGGCTTTGGTTTTCATTTTGTTTTAATTATTATTTTTTTTTTATTTGCGCGGCACATAAAAGAAATAAACAAATAACTCATCTTGAACTTGAAACAAACGTATAAAAAGAAACGAAACACATAAAAAAATGTATGTAAAATTTAACTAGAAGCGTTTTTTTTTTGTTTTTTTTTGTTTCTCTTCGAACACCCGCAACAATCAATTCAAATTCAACAACGCCAACACCAAAATTATATAAATGTACAGTTAAAAGTCGCCAAAAATGGGATTATTTTGATTCGGCATGTGAAATCAAATTTATCAATTGAATATTTAACATTAAAAATTTAGCTAAAATAATTGGTTGCCATTTTTGTTGAACTATCAAATATTATTATAAATATTCTCGTAGGCAAACATTGTAATTAATGCCATCTAGTTAGAAATGCCTAATTATTAAAACAAATATATTTTTACTTTATTTTAGGTGGGAAATATTGCTATTTAAGCCAGCTTATGGGGTTGCTACCTTGTTGAAAATAGCGATAACTATGATGTTTATAATACCTGGTAAATTCTAAAGCGTTGCCACCTAGTCGCACATAATCTTCTCATTACGATTTATCCCTCTATTCAAAAGCTTATTCAATCAATAAGCTTATTTCGTAGGAGCTGCCACCTAATTAAAATGAAACAGTACAAGGTGAACACAAGACGTCGATAAGCTTCTGGTAGCGTTTTAATCGCGCTCTCCCATTAAAACTGAACCCTTCCCCATTCCCCTCCCCCACCCCCTCCCTTAAACTTAAGCTGTTCTCGACAGTTGTTTAACTGTTGTTCAACTGTCGGTTTTGTTTGGTTAGCGTGGGTCAGTTTATCTTTAATTGCCAATTAGGCGCTGATAGCCCCAGCAATTTGCACTTGAAATGCATGAAAAGCCATCATAATGGCCACAACACGCACTTGCCCCCAACCCCAACCACAACCACAACCCCACAGCACAGTGGGTCGAACTGTCCTAAGCAAATGTTTGCTGCCTATTGCTTTCTTAAAGTTCTTAAACTGAGCGAAGAAGGCCTGAAAATTATTCCCCTGCATATATATTATATACATATATATGTATGTATATATATATGTATATCCTTTTGACCGCCGCTGGGCAAACAGTCTTTTCATTTTGGCCCTCAAAGCAAGAACATAAAAGACGACGTCAGGCAAGGATAAGCGCGTTTCATAACACAAAGGAGCGACCCACAGTTGTAAGAAGAAGAATAATAAAAAAGAGTTGGCAGGACGACCCACTTTTGTCTTGGGCGAATTTAATTAAGAACCCTCAAAACGGCCCTTTGTTGCCTTTTTCTTTCGCTCACACACACACACACACCAACACACCCATCAACACACACACACACAAAAAGGACAACAAGCGGTGAGTGTCTTAAAACATTTATAAAGTGGCAGCAACCAAAAAATTTCCCTCCCACCCATTTTTTTTTGGTCAGTCGCATTTATTTATTTATTTTATAATAAATAAAATTCTGTCTATAAATATGTATGTATGTATGTGTGTGTGTGTGTGTGTGTTTAGTTAGTTAGTTTGGTAATTATGTATACTAATGTGTGGATTTAGTGCGCTATCAAAAACATATACACAAAGTTTAGTAAGACTTGAACAAATGATTGTGAGTGTGTGTGTGTGAGTGTGTGTGTTGGTTGTGTGTGTGTGTGTGTGTGTTTGGCTTAAGGGAGTGAGAGTAATTAACTACAAGTTGCGGTTGCTGTTTTTTTGGGGGCGGCTGGTTAACTAGGTCTATAAGGCTGGACTCGATATTTTGGCAGCAGCTTTAACTCAAACACAAATGAAATTTTCGGGTAAACGAAATTTAATTAGTGCAAATGTGTGTGCGAGTGTGTGTGCTTGTGTGTGTGTGTGTGCGCATTAAAACCTCGTTAAATGTTGCCACGGCTGGCAGGCCCATTGTACATAGAACACACATTGTGCTCTCGTTTTTGTTGTTATTATTGTTGTGCTGCCTAAGGGAAGAGGACTTGTTGTAGGCATACAAGGACACACACACACACACACGCGCACACACACACGCATACTTATACCACAACAAGCTTGCACACTGAAAATGTGCAAAACGCCAGCAGCGCAATAACAATGCACATTTAATGACAAGTGGAAAACTTTTTCACTTAATGTATGCCACACACACACACACACACACCAAAGAAGACACAAAGAAAGAGGGAAGGAAAGGGGTGTGGGGGGGGGACGTCTGTTATGCAACTCTCTAATCAAAAATGCGGCAGCCTCTAATAAGGTATTCTCCTCTCGGCTAACACTTGGCTCGAAACTAGTTTGGCCAGACTTGAGAATGGAAACGGAATCCGAATTGGAATTGTTATATGGAGGGAATCAGAATTGGATTTGGGTTTGGGTTTGGGAGGAGGCTCAGCTCAGCGCGTGGGCTGGCCAGCAAAACTGGGAGCGACTGCTGCCCTTATACACTGGAAGAAATTAGGGTTGATAAGTGGCTTAATTCAGAGAATTCAAGGCTAAATTTGAGTGGACAAGAATTTTTCGTTTGGGAACTATATTCCTATTAAATTTTTTAAACAATTAAATATTTCTTATCAGATTTAATACTAAGAATTCTTTTTTTAAACCTATATTTCACGCACAAGAATTTTTTAAAACATTTAAATAAAATATTCCGCATAATTTTTTGTGACTTCAAACTAAATTAGATTAATGGTTTAACCAATTTTGGAACACAATTTAACCAGAGAGCTAAAGTAGAATCTGGGAATATTAGAAAGATTTTACACTAAGAATTCCTTTTTTAAAAAATATTTCTTTTTTGATACTAGGGTTTTTTTAATATAAAATTTTTCCTATAAGAAATTATTTACGCCTTTTCCTATTTCAAACTTCCTTTTCTACTATTTTCGTAAATTAAATTGGGTTATATTTTTAAAGCAGTTTTTTTTGACACCAAGAATAAAGTAACTTCTTTCTCTGAGTGTAGAAGCGCAAACGTTGAATGAACTTTTATGGTGACAACAATTGCAATCTTATCCTCTCACTCTCTTTTTGCACTGGGAACAGGTGTGCCAAGTAATATTTAATATATTCAATAATTATTGTTTAATATTTATATAAGCTTGTTCTATTTAAGCTAGTTTTTGCTGGGCTCTCTATAAAAAACCATTTTTTGGTTAAAGACAATTAAAAGAATTCAATAAACCAGCATTGGGTTCGAATCCGCTTTGCTTATATAAATTATTTGAAAATCTTTTTAGTTTTAGAATAAATTTAAAAAACTAACAAACTGGTTTTAAAAAAACCAATCGAAAAGATTCGAACAAAAATTAGTTAAAAATCAAATTGAATAATCGAAAATTAGAAACAGCAAAATAATTATATGCAAATGCACTAGGGTCTAGATCTAGTATTATATAGTATATTTATAAAAGGTCTACACTATAAACAAGACCGAGGCGTGGGCAATTAGCTAATTTTTGTTTAATTGATTAATTTGCGCAAAAAAAAAAATGTAAAAAAAAATATAAATAAAAAATAGTAATAGAAAACGAAATGTGAACAAACGGTGCAACGAACTTAACGAACTCAACGAAAGAACGCTCAACTCGCAACACGAACGGGGGCTATCGATAACACACAGTGTATCGATAACAAATCAACGGGACAGCCGTCGGCTAACGAGCTAACAAATGCAATTTTTGTTTTTATATATATAAATTTATGCTGTACTAAAAACTATGTTAAGGTGTGTGTGTGCGTGTGTGTGTGTGTGAGTGTAGTATGTGTGTGTGTGTGTGTGTTGCAATAATGGATATGAATGTAATATAAATGTAACGTAACGTAACGTAACGCAACGGAAACGTAACTCGGAAACGTAACTCAACAAAAACGCAATTAGAAGAAAATACAGAAATACATAAGAATTACAAAGAGTGCCGTCCGTACCGTCATCGATACACAACGATAAATCGAGCTATCGATATATTTATCGTTAATCGTTTATCGCTTATCGTTTATCATTTAATATACGTTTAGTTATCGTGGGGCACGCACGCTCGATACAGCTTTTTTGGTTGTGTTGTTGACGGCGTTGGTGGTTGTTGGTGTCTGTGGGTCAGGTAATGCCCTAAAAGATCGGAGGCACATTATAACGTTTCAATACTTTCAGCTGAGTGAGTGTATATAGTGTGTATATAGTGTGTGTGTATGTGTGTGTATGTGTGTGAGTGTTGTTGTGTCTCTTCTCTTTTTCCCGTTTGTAAAAATCATATCCGATAATAATAATCGATAAAATTAACACAGGCGTCATTAGCAGCAAATAAAAAGATCTCTTTAAATTTGTACTCACATCCGCCTGCAGTCTTTGTGCCTCCTGCTCTGTCTCGAATGTGACAAATCCATAGCCCTTGCTAACGCCAGCACGATCGACAATTATCTTTGTACTCTTAACGGTCCCATAGGCGCTAAAGACACGCGTCAGATCTGCTTCGGTGGTGTCGCCACTAAACAAAAGGAAGGAAATTAAATTCGATTAAAAAATATATATATTTTAAAAAGGATATTTCGTTAGTTTACCTAATGCCGCCCACAAAGATGCGATTGGGTATCAGTGTGCCATATTTGGGCGCTGCCAGTGGCGCCTCCAGGCCCCCAGTTGGCGCTGTGGCAGCGGCCGGGGCAGCTGTTATCTTGTGCATCTCGGCTGGTGTCGTCTCCAGACGAAAGTTGGCACCGAAGGGCAGAATCTTGAAGCTGTTCTCGTTTAACGTTTGGGGCGAGAAAATTATTTTATATATATATATACTTATATATATATATATATATATAAAAATAAATATATATATATATATATATATAAATACTTATATATATATATATATATAATTATGAAGAGGACACGCTTCCACCAGCTTCCACGGCTTTCTCTATCAGCCTTTCCACTACGCTATCCTTAGGCCGCAGTCGCGCTCGTTGTTGTCCTTTGCTGATCTAGTCTAGCATGCATTAATAACAATTGAATCGATTAACTCTATATGGTGGTTTTCTTTCCGGCAGACGTTTGATTTTTCGTTTTCCAGGTTTTCCTTGTGCGTATGCGTTTTCCTTCTTTATATATATATATATTTATATTTTTTAATGTTTTTTACGAAAGAAAAATGCGACTGCAAAGAGAGAAAAAGAGAATTTTAGTTAGTCTAAAAGAGAGAGAGAGAGAGAGAGAGAGCTAGAAATAGAGGACAATTTTATCTGCGTCTGCTGTTGATCTTGTTGTTGAAGACGTTTGGAACTGAAAAATTGCCCCCTACATTTCGAAATGCATCTATTTTTGGCACACAGCGCAGACATATGTCAACCCAGAGAGAAAGAGAGCGAGCGAGAGAGAGACTAAGAGCGCGAGAGAGAGATGGCACATTGCTGAGGTAGCTCGGAGACTAGCGACACATGTGTGCGCCATAAATTCACCTTCAGCGGCAACCAAATAGCGCAGAGAGTTTAAATTTAACAACAGCAACAACAACAACAACAGCAACAACAACAACAACAACAACAACGACAGCAACAACAACGTCAGACAACACACAAAGTTGACTGTCAACAGCAGCAGCAACTACAACAATGAAATGGCCAAAATAATGTATCTGGCAGATGCGACAGCTACAGTAAACAATCGCTGGGAAGGCCAGCCAGAAAAATTTAATTAAATTATAGAATATGAGCCAAATATCTCCTCAGTAAATGCTTGTTAAAAACTTGGCTTTTTTTTTAACATTTAATTAAGTATAAAAATATATATTAAAAGCCAAAAACCTGCACAGCAAATGCAGGCAGGTATTATAATATATATTATTTAATATATATAATTAAAATTATAAATTAAAAGCCAAAGTGAAAATTGTTTGCTTCCATATTTTTTCAGCTTGTATTTTGCAGACAAATATTAAAGTCAAAAAGAAACATTTCACTGACCATAAAAGGGAATATTTTAAACAACTGCTTTCTATAGAAAAATTCAAATAAATAGAACATTAAAATATATAAAAATAATAAAGCTTCTGAATACCGAGTTAGGTTCAATCTTCCCTAAACTAAATATTAAATATTATTTTAATCAAGTCTGGTTACTTTATGCTAATTAAGTCTGCTTGTTTTTCTATATATATATATATATTGTATTAAAATCCATTTAAGCAACTAATTTAAAATCCAGAGAAGTTTTCATAGAAGAAATTATCTTGGAAAAACTAAAAGTTGAGCATTAGCTTCCTTGGCAAAGCTATAGAAGTGCCCTCAATTTCCATATATTTGCATAAAGTTCTTCATTTTGGAGTGCTCACTGTATCGACAATAGTCACAGCTGCAGATACGGGCCGAGTTCATTTGGAGACAACCTTTGCCATGTTTGCGCCCAAGGAAATTCTCGTATCCGAGTTCGATATCACTATTTGCATGTTGTTGTGCACAACCCCCCAAAAACACACCCCCCACCCCCACCACCCACCCCTCTGAAACAAACTGTGCTTATCGCTAATTCGTGTATCAAATACACCTACAATAAACAAATAAAATAAAAAAAAACCAGAACACAACAAAAAAAAATACATACTTAATTATATTTTCATTAACAATCAATAAGTCCAAATTGGTGGCGCTTTATCGAAGGCAAACATTGTGTGGGTGTGTGTGTGTGTGTAAATGTGTGTAAATGTGTGTATTTTTGTTGGTCAGCTAATGATTTTATCTACACGTGATTATTGCTCACTTTGTGTTCTGTTTGTGCCTCACTTTTTGTTGCTCATAAATCAACGTTAATAAATAACCATAAAATTGTACTATATAAATAAATATGACCAGATATATATATATAAATATATATATATTTGTAGCTGGCTGATTTTTCTCTCATTAAATCGCGTCACATTTCCAAAATGTTTTGCACATCAAAATCAAAAATGTTTCTTTGGTATTTTTAGACCACAAAAAAGTAAAAGCAAATATAAATTCATGTTTTTATTTATTATTTTTTTTTGCGTTGCTTTCAACTAAAAGCTTTGGGCCCCAAAACGAAACGAATGTTTCCCACCAAGTGCCCCTGACATAAATCATAGCCAGCTCGGCAAAGAGCTCGACAGGAATTAAAAATTGTGCGTGCGAGTTGAGCTCTTAATTATTTACATGCGATTATAAGAGAAATGGGCGCACTTCGTTTAATCTGTGGGCGCAGAAGTAGTCGTTAAATTGTATGAACAGCTGCATTATTAAAATGCCCATCAGCCGGAGAGGCCCTGAAAATTGCCAAAGTCAGCGTTGCGACGGCGACGCCAACAGCGACGACGACAGCGACGACGACGTCGGCAGAGGTCAACCGGAAAAAAAAAATCACAGCACAACATGACAACATGAACGCTATCAGCGGAATTTAATCAACAGCAGCCGCCGCCAAGCGGTCACCATACCATGAGAGAAAAATACACCTCACCTGAGCCATCCCCAATCAGTTTCCCCCCACCCCCACCCCTCACCCCCCCTTTACGACCACCTGCAAGCGACCACTCGACAATATTGCAAAATTCCACGTGCGAAAATTGCACGCGTAATGCCAATGAAAACGAACTACCAAAGAATTTAATAATACACACACACACACACACACACACAACGAGCACAGTTACATAGTTTGTGTGTATAACGGGAAAAGCGGAAAAAAGCAATGACTTTTGATTGCTCTAAAGTTATCGATTAAATGAAGTTGGAGGTGAAAATAAAAAAAATAAAAATAAATGCAATTCAATTTAATTATCTATGCATTTTAATAGATCACATATTTAATAAAAGCTATTGAATTAATATATATTACATATTGAGTCGTTGAGGGTATCGATAATAATTTTTATCGATAATAAAGCTTTGAAAATGAATATATTTTTTAAACGCTTTCCATTAAAACTGTGTATGTATTTTAATAAACACATCGATTATATTTATTTAAGCAATATTCTTTATGTTTTCCAGAATTTTCTAAGCTTATTTTTTTTATATTGATCGATAATCTTTTTTATAGCAGCTTCTTAAAAATATAAATATTTATCGCTGAATTTTTGTGTTCAATCAATTATCGATTATCTTATATATTTAATATATTATGGTATATATAGTAAGAATATTTATACAGAACATATATATTTATATTTGAATATATTTATTTTAAAACCCTTCGATAACAAAACCCTTGTCACAGCTATATATTTATCTATATACTTTCCAGGTCAAGTTTTATGCATTAGCAATATTCTTTATGTTTTCCAGAATTTTCTAAGTTTTTTTTTTTATATTGATCGATAATCTTTTTTATAGCAGCTTCTTATATAATATTTATCGCTGAATTTTTGTGTTCATTCAATTATCGAGTATCTTATAATATATATTTAATATATTATTGTATATATAGTAAGATTATTTATACAGAATATATATTTGAATATATTTATTTTAAAACCTTTCGATATATATTTATCTATATACTTTCCAGGTCAAGTTTTATGCATTAGCTTATAACGTTTGTTGGTCTTTAAACGCATTAGCTAATTAATAAATTTATCTACGAGTTCACACATTTAAAATTGCCGTTATTCACAACGACGAGCAGGTTATAAAAACATTATCGATTTAATGCATAATACTAATATTTTGTGAAATGCAATTTGTTGATGTTGTCGGTTGTGGGTTATTCTCTCCATGCCAATTGGCTGGCTGCTAATCCTACAATCCTGATGTGTGCTGATGTGCTCATCAAAAATGTATTTCACAACTGCAAATGGACTTCAGTCTCACACACAGATACACACACACACACACACAGACACACAGAGACACGCACACAGTTTTAACCACAACAGAAGCATATTCATGTTGTGTTAGCCTTCATGTGAGGCATTTTGATTGGCTGCAGGGCAACAGAAATCAGATTCAGCCATGCAACAATTCAACAATTCCGGGTAGCTGTTGCCCCAAAAACAACAACAACAACAACAACAATGTTCAAGCATTCCAAGCACAAACTTTACATACCCTGTACAGCCAACAAAATGGGTTAGACGAAGGGCTATAAAAAAACTATAAATAATCATGCAAATTTTAACTACAGGGTATTTAGCTAGCTTAAGCCAACCTTTTTTTTTTTTGCATTTCTTTTCTTTTCCATTTTTTTTTTATTTTTTTTTTTGACACAATTCAAGCGCAACTTGGGCAATTAGGGCAATGCAATTAGTAAGCGCCAAACCATTGAATGCGCGCAAGGAAGAAAGGAAGAAAGGAAGAGAAAAAGAGAGAGAGAGAGAGAGTGAGAGAGAGAAGGAGTCATGTGCAACGTTTGACCTATAAAAATGGCAAAATGTGAGCGCTTGAGTTGGCACAGATAGCAAAAGTTGTACGTGGGGCAAATAAACGTAACTGGCCACACGAGACTGCACACACACACACACACACACACAGAGATAGAAAAGTTGTAGATAAAAATAGTGAAAAGCTCTCACCTGAGCACGCCGACGGCAACGTGTCCTTGCCCAAAAATAAAGAACAAACACTAAAAAAAAAAAAATAAAAGGTGAACAGAGCCTGATAAAAAAAAAGGAAGGAAGGAAGCAAAGCAAACGCCTCGACAGGAGGAGGAGATTGGGGCAAGCCGATAAGCGTATGTAAGTCCATATAAGGACAATTAGCCAAAACCAAAAAAGAGGCTTAAACTCAACGTTGGGCGCGTGCTGCCGCATAAGTTGCCAGTGCACTCAGTCAAAGGTCAATTGAAGTTGTGCGGCCAAAAGCAGACGACAGCAGCCAAGTTAAGTCAAGTATAATGCGAGAAAGCGCAAAAATGGCACACACACATATACACACACACATATACACACACACAGCTGGGCTGACTGACAGCGCGCCGGAAGTGGCTGCCATTTCACCTAACACAAAAAAAAAAAAAAAAAAAAGGACCCAGAAACATGTTACACAATCCTTGTGGATGACGGCCCGGGCAGGATGAAGCGAGGACATCGCTGCCAGCCTGCTGCTTTGGGTGTCAGTCAAGTGAAAGGAAATTGTAGCTAACACAAAGAGAGAGAGAGAGAGAAAGGGAGAAAGGGAGAAAGGGAGGGCAGCTGGCTGTGGCAGACATACCAACAGACAAACATCATCATGATGCGGAGAGACGCGGAACGGAGACCAAATTGATGGCCTGCCAGGCTGCCAAACCCACCGCTTGTGTATTAGTGTGTGTGTGTGTATGTGTGTGTGTGTGGCACACAAAAATCCATAATCCTTAGAGCAGCAGCAGCGACCAGGCGACAGGCAACGGCAGCAAAAGGGAAACGACAAACTACAAAGCGCGAGCCAGCACAAAAAAAAACACATAGCTATACATATATATACATACATACATATATACAGACGTACTGTATACATGATATGTATATAATAAGAGCGTTTTTGTGCACAAGTTTGAATGCTGCAAGTTACCCTTTAAATGCGCAACATTTTGTTTGGCTTTTCTTTTAAACATGCCACAAAATGGGGCTTAAACTTTGCCCTTAGTAACTAATCATATTATTAAGATTGCATTTAAATATATATGAATATATAAAATCTTAGAACAAAGCTGATGCTTATTCATATACTAATATTTTTATTATTTTTCTTTAATATTCATTTGAATAGCCAAATTCATAGAAATGAGATTTATTAAATGTTGGAGTAAAGGCATAAAAAGATGGATATAAAAATGTGATTTATTTATTCATATAAATGCGCTTATTCATTCATTTTTTATTTAATGAATTTCAGCTATATATATATATTTACAATAAATATAAAAAGTGTAAAAGTAAATCAATTTATAGAAGAAAGAATTTTTTGTAAGATTAAAAATGTGGATTTTTGCTGATTTATTATTACTGAACTATGTCCATATTTCAATTGAATTCAATTTTAACCACTTTAATATGCCTTCATTTTCTAAGCCAATTTTCCACTTATTTACAGGGTACAAAAAGTTGTGTGTGTGAAAAGCCAAGGCAAAAGTTGTGCGAAACAATGAAACTTTGCAGCAGCAGCAGCGTTAAATTGTTTGATGTGTGTGTCTCTGTGTGTGTGTGTGTGTGTGTGTGTTACCCACACCCAACACTCACACACACACACACATAAAACTGTGTCCAACTGTTTCGTATTTGTTTTTTTTTTTGTTGCTGGCTTCGAATATTTGCGCAGCGTGGCAACTTTAAGAAGGCTCCGAAAACTTGTCGCAAGCTCGCTTTGAATCAATTTCGTTGCCCCAGCAAAAATATGTCACAGCCCACAACCCCCCCCCACCCCCAGCCAGCCACCCACCCTTGCTTTTCTGCTAGCCCACTTTATCTGGTTGTGGTTGGAGAAAAAGTTTGCCCAGCATTTTGCGAATGATTTATTGCCACATCAGAGACAACGCTGCGTATGAGCGATGTTTCAGACCGCCCGCCAAGCCGCAAAGGATTTAAGTGGCATTTGATATAGCAGCCAGGGGACCCTAGACGTAATATCTATTAAATGCTGCGCCAAATTAAGTCATTAAAGAACGATTTTAATTTCGATTTTCTTACAATCTTTTCCTTTTTCTTTTTTTGGGGCACACGCTGCGTATGCGTAATGCCCAAATATGCAAATTTATTAGGCAGGGCGTGGAAAAAAAAAAGCAGAAGAAAATGCAATCACGAGAAAGCAACGTAAAGTGCAAAAAAAGAAATGGCCTAAAAGTGCGACTTGGCTAAGCACAAAGAGGTGCCAAAGGGGGGCGGGGCCTGTGGGCGGCTTTTATGTGTGCTTGGGGTAGCTATATAGCTATAGCTATAGCTATCTTTCTGTCTGTATGCAGGGCTGCCAACTATTTTTGTAGACGCAGCTGCCTTTGTGTATTTTTTTCGCTTTTGGGCCAGGCCAAGGCATAAAATTAAAATGCAAAAAAAAAACACATACAGACAATGTGGCAAGAGAGAGACAGAGAGAGAGAGAGAGACTGCAAGTGGGTGTAGGTGTATATGTGTCCAAAAGTGAAAAAAGCGCAGCTGAGAACGTCATCAAAAGCGTCGCTAGCTGCTGCTATTTGTTGTTGTTGTTGTTGTCGTTGTTGTTGTTGTTGTTTGCTCTTCTCTTTTTGCGTTTTTCCTACTGCATCTGCAGCTAAATCTATGCGACTGCATTTGCATCGCTGCCAGCTCGTTGATGTATAGACACGTCTAAAGCATGCCCCGAAAAAACACTCAAAGAAAACGCGTATCGATCAATTCGATTCCAAGCACTAAAAAAAATACTACAAAAAAAAAAATTGTATTCTATTGAACTAAATTAATCAATTTAGTAAAGCACAAAATATTGTAAGGTTTTTTTTTTTTACTGAAATTAACTTTATAATAAGTTTCAGTTTCAAAGTTTTCTTTCTAAGAAATAAAAAACTTTCGCTTTTTTCCTCTTCTTTCAAGAAATTTGAAAGGAAGTTTAATAAATTCCTTAGATTTTGTATATTCAGAAATTAATATTTAAATGAATACCAAGAATAACTTTGACCTTGGCTAGCTTTGCATTTGCTTTAAGCACAACTTATCGCTGTTTTCGCCAAGTGTAGCCACCCCTTGTTCAGCCCACTTCAGACCACTTGAAATTCACCTGCACAAAAGCATTTCACAGAAAGACGCGCCGCCAACATTTTCGCTTTTCTTTTAACAAAAACAACAACAACAACAACAACACAAATTGGGATCGTTCTTTTTTTATTCATTTTTGGCTCGTTACAAATTTGCGCCTCAACTATTTAGCAAAGTTATTTGTCCGTCTGCCAGTTTGTCATAGCGAGCGTGGCCTGTGGCACAGTTTTTGTTCGACAAATTTTTGCAGAGCCAAAATCAAATCAAGTAAATTGTTACAAACTAAAGTTATGCAAATTAGCTACGAGCCACTAAATGCAGCTTAAGATACTTATATAAGCCACACACACTCACTCACACACACACACACACGCACACAACAAAAAGTTAGCCACACCAAAAAAAAAGTTTACAACTTGCCAGGCAAAAAAAAGTTTACAACAAGTTGAAAGTCATAAAACTAACATAAAATTGCATGTATACATATATATAATTATATATATATATGTGTAGATATTATTTTGTATATATATGTATATTTTTCCATATGTATTTAAGTGCTTGCGTCAACAAATAGCTCAAAAATATTGAAGATGAGTTTATTACGCGCAATTTCATTGAATCCCATAGACAATAGATTATATATATATATATACATATGTATACTAAATATATATATATATAGATCATATAGACATACTATAAATGTCGTTAGCACAGCTGTTTAATATCGGGCCAATAAAAAAAAATTTAAAAAAAAAGGGAATTGAATAACTCAATTATGAATTGACTAACCGGAAACAAGTCTGGGGGAGGAAGGACAGGGTAGGGGCAGGGGCAGGGGGAGGTAGCACTCAAAAGATGCGATCTCAATATACAGATCAGATAAATTGTTGTTGTATTCTATGCAAATGAGCAAGTGCGCGGAAATAACAGCTTTTCTTAAAAGATAGACAGATGCATGTCAAGATTTCGATGTGGGTGTTGAGTGAAAAAAAAAAAAAAACAAAACTGAAAACTGTATTTAAATGTGCTCATATATATGGAATTTAAAAGTATCTATATTAAGCTTATAAATTTTTTGTTTATATAATTTTGATATAGTAAATCTAGAATCAACCTTTGTAATGCTCGAAATGAAACATCTGCAATGCTCAAATGTATATATATATATATATACACATTTATATTATTTAATAACTGCGATTTTTATATGCTGATGCCGATAAAACAGATGTTTTATATTCCTTTTCTAAATTATATTTAAAGAAATTAATTTGTTTCAATTTAAACAAAATTAAATTGACTAGCTAGAAGAACAGCGAAGTTTTTGCCAACAAATATAATTTGGCTTAAAAGTAAAATAATTTAAAATGTTGCACACAAATCCCATTTAATTGGAGTCTTAATAATATTTGTTTCTTTAAAAATTAAGCTGCTTAAAAAAAAAATGATGGAATATTTGTACGATGCACTTGAAAGATTTCAATGAGATTAAAATAAGCCAATTTTTGTACAGTTTCATTTTACGCTTTTTAAATGCTGAATGGAAAAGGCAAAAATTCGATATTCACATAATTCACATAAGATACAAAGTGCTGCTAAAAACCATTCATTCAATGTTGAATGTTGCGCTTGGAAATTTGGTCAGGTGGCCTTTTCATGGAGTTCTCAAACAAATGCTGCGTGTGTGTGAGTATGTGTGTGTGTGTGTGTGTGCATATCCGCCAGTGGGCAGCACGATTCGAAACCGTGAAAATATGCAGATAACTAATATTAACTTTTTTGTGTGAATGCATGAATGAAGCAGCGCCAATGTGTGTGTGTGTGTGTGTGTGTAGAAAAAGCTTCGTTAGATGAATGAATTGAATGGAAAATTGTAAGCTCGTTTGTGGCCTGAGAGCCGGTGACTGCCACCATATAATTGGGCCCATAGCCATCAGCATAAAATGGCCCGCAGCCAGGGGCCAACTGAATTGAAAACTAGCCCAGTGCGTGCAACGGTCAAAACGGAGTCATAAAAGCCACACGCAGTTGCAAGTTCAGGTGGGCGCTGGCCACGCTACACTGCGAACGGAATCGGAGTCAGAGTCGGGTCAGTTGGTCGAAACCGATTTGGCCATTTGGCCATTTGGCTATTTTGCATGTGGGCGACGCAGTCGAGTTTGAAGTTCATCGGGGTAGGGGGCATAGGGAAAAGGGTCGGAAAATGGGGCTGGAACTGAAACTGGAGCTGGGCGCCCATTGCTTGGAGCTGGGCCAACGGCTGAAAGTCAAAGTTGTGCGCACTTCGGGGCATTTATTTTATTGTATACCCTGCAGATATTGCAAAAAAGCGGGCATACTAAAGATGTGAATGGTTTTTTTAATATATATATATATTTAATATATAAAAAATCCTTTCTATATTTCTATATCGTTTTTCGAGTAGCTTTCATAGATTCTCAAAACTTCGATGCGGCTATTTCAGGCCCAAAATTCTATACGTTTATTTGTATTATATTAATATTTAAATATAATTTTAAATATAATGACGCACAAAAAATACCCTAAAATTATAATTAAAAAGCACATTTTTTACTCTTAAAAATATTAAATTATCTAATAATTAATGAAACTAAATAACAAGCTTTAGACAATCTGAAAACAATTTATAAAATCCAACTTCCTTTTAATTTGCTTAAAAGCCCAACTACAGGGTATCAGCACGTTGTGCACGCTGTCAGTTTAGGCTGTTTTTATTTTGTTTTCTTTGGCGTTTTTGGCTTTTGCCTTTGCCTTGAGGGGGACGCACAGATTTGCTTTATATGCCATGCATAAGTTTTATGCCATTTTGCGTAGCAGTTCAAATTTAGCCCCAAAACAGAAAGAAAAAAGTAAAATAAAAATAAAACGAAAAGGAAAAGGAACAGCAATCGTTTCGATAACAGCTCGAAGGCATTTTATTTTTATTAGCAACAACGGCAGCGCCAGCGCCCGGGGGGCGTGGCAGCCGCCCATTTCACAGCTGTCGCCAATGTCGCCAAAAAAAAATAAGGCAAAAAAAAGACAGCGGGCGACAAACTCAACGACTTATTTTTTGGCACGAGCGCAAAGACAAAAACGAATCTTTTTGGCTCAAAATTAAATGAAAACATATATGCCAAACACACACAAAGAGACACACACACACACACACACAGACCAGTAAAGCACTTTAGCTTTGTTGCGCGCGTGTTTGTCTTATGAGGAAAATCTCTAAAGTAACACAGATTTCGCGCTGCGGCCTAGCGACAAGAACAAGATGCAAAAGACGCCGCCGCGGGTTGGAAACAAAAACAAAAAAAAAATGAAAATGAAATGAAAATTGAAGACAAACCGCCGAGCGGGCGCATTTAATTTTAGATTTATGTACAGGGTGTCGCTCCGCATTAACTGCGGCAGGTGGCAAATGCACAAACAGGATTTCAATCAACGTAAGCCTTTCAAAGTCCTTGCTACCCCACCCCGCCCCACCCAAGCGGCAAAATTACTTTTTAATATCAAGAACTTTAGCCGGAATCCGAAAGTTTATTACTAACTTGGCCAAAACCAAATGGTTTCTTCAGTTGAAATTATTTGTTGGTCTTAGTTTGAGCTGCAATTGTTTTCTGCATAGTTATTTGCTTAGAAACTATTTCTACCAAAATTAAAATTTATTCCTATATTTTCTCCCAATTTATTATATATTGAACATTTTTTCGTATATTGTGTAAAAAAATCATGTTAAAACAAATATTCTTTTTGACTTTCAAGGTTCTAAGTGCCTGGTAAATTATTTGCATACACATTATTCTTTTTGAATTCAAAAATTATAATATTTTTAAAAGCAATACAAGAACCAAACTTAAAGTCAAACTTATTTGTGGTTTATGTATAAAAGAGCTCAGTTTTTATTAATAACTTTCTTTCCTAGAACTCTTTCTCATTTAACTTTTTGTTTCCGTTCTTCGCTTAGTTGGCATTTAAATTTTAAGTTAACAAATGCATTTTATAAATGCCAACTAAAAACAATTGCATAGAAACCAAACAGAAGTTCGACCATTGGAAATTCAATAGCTCGAACTTTTTTAAACCAGCTCCAATTCACACGAGACAAAGTTTTGGTCTCAATTTGAGCTTCTGATTGGGTTTATATATAATTTAGAAAATGCATTTCATTTCATCCAACTCTTAGAACCCAAAAAGAAAAACCTTATATCAAATCATATTTCTTTTCAAGTAGGAATCTTTTCCTCAGCTTCCCTGTTCTTATGTGTCGTTGCCCACCCTGTAATTTGTGCAGCATGGGATAATCAATTTGCTGGCACATTTGGAGCTCATTTGATTAAAGGGAACACCCCTTATGCGAGACATCAGCGCCTCCGCAAAAACCCCAAAAAAAAAAAAAAAAAAAAAAAAAAAAAAAAAAAAAAAAAAAAAAAAAAAAAAAAAAAAAAAAAGCATTTTCGATTTCCCAACAACGATTTTTCCCCCAAACGATTCTCGGCGATTCTCGTTGCCGTCGCGTGGGTTTTATTTCGGAATCTTCTGGCGTTGGCATTTGTCGCCAACGAGTTCACAGTTTATGCGACTTTTTCAGATTCTGATTGCAACTAAAAATAAATATATTTTTAGAGCGCATTTGTTTTTTTTTTTGTTTTACCTTTTTCTTCTTTGCTGCTTTCCTTTATGATTTTTTTTATTTTGTTTTTCGCTTAGACGACAAAATTTTCGTTGTTTTGATTGAGGAGGATTTTCATAGAATCTTTTTTTTTTTTTTGGTAATGTCGCGCTTGATTTGAGCCAAATATTTTAATGGCTGCTTAAAAAAAAATTAGCACCTTTTTTGAATTGTTTATTTGTTGCTGTTTGTGCCGTAACACGCTGCGCTTTAAATAAATAGATATACATATTTTTCAGTTAACACATTTGAAACACGAAAACTTAGTTTTGCCTTGACTTAGTTATGCATGTGTGTGTGTGTGTGTGTGCGAGTGTGTGCGAGTGTGCGCTTGTGTGCGTGTGGGGACTAATCTGGCTCGTTTATCAACTCATCAAAGGGCAGTCAAAATGCCAACGTGAAAATAAACGCAATTTCTATGCGCTCCGCAAACGCAGGAAGGGACGGGGGGATGGGGGCGGGGCCGGGGGCGGTGGGAGGGGTTTTGAGAGCGCTTGGCTAGCACAAGGGTATAACGGTTACACAGTTGTCTGTGTGCGTGGCTCTAGTTGCTCTTATTCTTGTTGCCGTTGTTTATGGCCACTACGTTACGTATACGCAACGTGTGCAAATGGCAACACACAAGGGACGACGCTACGAGAACGTGATGGCAGCAAGCAGTAGGAACAGCAGTAGGAACAGCAGGAAGTGAATGAGGAAAATGCTGAAGCACAACAAGCCAAAAAGAGAGAGAGCCGTCGATGACTACTATTTGCTGTGTGCCGGGGCCAACCAGCAGAAGGAGAAGGAGAAGGAGGCAGTTGGAGGCAGAGGTGGGCTGCTTGCTTTTTCTGTACACACACAAAAAATTGTTTCAAATTCTGTGCGTTAACAACAGCAACAACAAATGGCAACGGCCAAATTGAAAACAACAACAAATTTTGTGTGTCACGCATTAAATGTGCTCCTTGCCTCAGCCACTTGCCGCGCAGCTGTTGTTGTTGCTGTTGCTGTAGCTGTTCTGTGCCGTAATGTGCTTTTTTTCTGCTGAAAAATCGCCAAAACGCCAACAACAAGCAACTGCAACAACAACAACAACAACAACATCGGCAGCAGCAGCAGCAGCTAGAAAACCAAAATCAAGTACGTTCACACACCATTTTTCATATATGTGTGTGTGTGTGTGTGTTGTATATGTGTTTTTGTATTTGTGGCCGCCGCTGATTTCTGTTTTTGTCGCGGCCCGCCTGGGCTCAGTTGGCTCTGGTCGCTGACCAGGCCGAAATAGTCAGTTTTTTTTTTCTGTTCTTCTTGCTTGTTTTATATGTTCTCGTTGACTTTTCGTCTGGCCTGGGCCTGGCTAATGCTTTAAAAAATTATTTTTTTATGGCTTTTTTGGCGAAAAAAACGCAGTTTATATTTTTAAACACGACGCTGGTGTGGTAACTGTTTTGTTGCTGCTGTTGTTTGTGTTGTTGTTGCTGCAGCACAGAACGCACGAAAACTGGCACACACACACACACACAGGAAAGAAGCACACAAGCACACACACACACACATACAAGCACACACACACACATACACACACAAAGGCAAGCGTGCACGCTAAAATGTCGTCTAACGTACGAACTGCTGCGGCTGCTTCTGTTGCGACTGCGACGACGACGACGTCGACGTACGTTACGCGTAGAAATAGTTGGAATTAAAACACACACAAAAAAAAACGTGAAGACTTGGCGACGGCTATATTTTTAATGGCAACAGCTAGAGTGTGCGGCAGAAGCAGAAGTGTTGCAATCACGACGGTAGAACAACGACTCAGCCAATACACGAGCGCAGCGCGACCAACTGGGCCCCCACAAGGCAGCAAGCACCAGCAGCAAGCACTAGCAAGCAGCGGCAGCGGCAGCGGCAGCGACGTCGATGTCGACAGCGACACGACTTCGTGTGGCATTCGGGTAACTCTTCGGGTCTGGCTAGACGTTCGGTTTTTGTTCGCTCTTGCGCTGCCTTTCTTTTTGGCGCTCTTTATATTTTAGAGTAGGTTTTTAATGTTACGAGGGATGCAATGCACGTGCGAGAGCGTGTATGCGTGTGTTTTGTGTGTGTGTGTGTGTGTGTGTGTGTGAAAAAGATTACAATAAACACATTTTAGCGATATTACATATTTGGCCTATTTATTAAGCAGGCAACAGCAACAACAATAATACAACAACTCTCGCGCTTTGGTCACCCACACTCTCACTCCCTCGCTCGCTCTCTGTCGCTCTGCCGCGATTAGAGTTGCTGACGCTGGCGTCGACGTTAACGTTGACGTTGACGTACGTGCGCTATGGATGGCCAAGCAAACACAGTTATGTTTGCCGCTGCCGCCGTTGCTGCTGCTACTGCTGCTGCGTGCGAGTTGATTTTTTTTTTTTTTGATTCTTTGCTTATTGTGCAATGAGCCATGGCGACTTAATTACTTTTCGTTTGGGCTTTTGGCTTCTATAAAAGCAACAACAACAACAACAACAAGAACAGCAACTGCCAGTTTTATTTTCTCTTTGCGCTACGCTGCACTTCAAATGCTTATTGTTGCTGCTGCTGTCGTTGTCGTTCTATCTGTCATGGCGCGGAGGCGCATAAATAACGTGCTGATAAAAACTGGGCGAAGGGCGTGCACACAGAGACAAACGTATGCACGTAATTATGGCCAGCGCTTTTATCAACTTTACGTAGTTTTAATTTTCTTTTTTTTTTTTTTTGTATTTTTACTCATTTTTGTAAAGCTCTCGATTACATAACAGCAAAGGCAACGATGGAAATTTGCCTGGGAACGACAAACGACGACGAATGGCAAATGGACAGACGTACGTGTGTGAGTGTGTGTGTGCGAAGTTGGAAAATTTGAATTTTTTTCAACGAGAAGACAGCGAGAAAAACAATCATGATAATTAAATTGAGTTCACTGATGCGTATACTTAACATTAAATTCAAAGCAGCGTCGACAGCGTCGGCAGCGGCAGCAACAAAAGCTTCCTACTCTGCTCGGACTGCGACGGACGCTCGACGTCGTGACGTGACGCGCGTCGGGCACGTCGTCGCCTCAACAGCAACAAAACAACAACAACGAAAATAACAACAAAAAATAGAGATGAAAAAAAAACACACAGAATGTTTTAAATTATAAAAAGAACCTTCAACTGACAGCGAAGACGTCGCCGTCGTCATTGTGGGGGTGGCTGGGCGCTGCTGCCGTTGTATTAGCAGCAACAAAATTATATAGGTTAACATTTTTGCTTGTATCCCGCACGCTTTGCCAGAGCGGGCGAGCGACATGCAAATGTGTGCCGAATATCCCGCACCCGCACTCGCACCCACCCACAACAACAACGTAATCAGTAAAAAATCAAAGCCACTTTTCGCTCTTAAGTGCAAAAATCAGCCAACCCCAAAGCGGCAGCGCCAGCTTTTGCTCATCTCGCGCTCTCTCCCACTCATGCTCTCTTCGCGCTCTTCGACAACACGAACGCCTGTCGGCTCGGCGCGTCAAGAGCGCGAAGACGAGCGCGAAAGGGAGAGCGCGTGCACGCGAGCTTTGTGCGTGGGCGACAGGAAGCAAGTTCCCAGTTGAACTAGTAAATCAGCAGCCTTAAATAGAGCAAACGTCGCCTTGCGTGCGTGTTCTTGTTGCCTTTCTCCCTCCCTCGCGCCCTTTGTGCTGTATGCTCGCTGGCCTGTTCGCTCTTCCTGGTTATTTATTGCGGGTAGAAAGGGTATCGTAAAGTTTCGCAGTGGCAAACAACAACTGCGACTTCATAAAATACCGCAAATACATATGTAAATAAATGCCTAGAAATTTAATCATGCTGCCGGGCCATAACGGAAATTACCTCAAATTTTGTTAGAGTGGTCGGTCCCAGAAAGCTTTCTATTCTATTATATGTACTATATATAATATTATTTTTAAATTTCTTGCGGCTGTTAGCTTTTAATTATAATTTCTTGTTTACTTTTGTTGACACTCGCCACGTCGACTAATTATAGTAAACATAAAAATGCAAATGCTTTAGATTCGTTTCTAATTTGTTAAAATAAAACTTTATATAGAATTGCACGCAATATACAAATTAATTAATTAAATCATTTGTATTTGCAAAAACCTTGAGGATTAACAAATTATAAAATTATTTATTTATTTATTAATTATTTAAATAGAGAGCAATATTATAAATGAGATCAAAAGTAAAAGGCTCATTTAAAATAAGGTTTAAATTAAATTAAGTGGAAAAAAGGTAATGAAAGTGTTTTATGCACTTAAGCTTAAATTTTTAATAGCTACACGATTCTACTTTTCGAAAGTTGCGATAAACAAAAGTGCATTGGAAAAACTAATGAGTGTTGTAGACCAATTTCAAGCCTATTTAATAATTAAAAGTGCATTTGAAAAGAAAATTTTAAATAATATAATAACCACTTTGTCCACATAATAGAATTGAAATTAATGTCAAAAAATTTAAATTCAATTTAATATGTCATAGGGTAGAGCATTACTTGGTCGGTTTAAGCGGCTTAGACGCTCTTGTTAAATTTTGCATAGTCGTCAAGTTAAAACCCCTTGAGAATAAATCACAAATCAGCGGCAAGCGTCGAGCCTAACCTAGGCCCATAGCCAGCCCCACTGCCACGCCCGCTCCCCATTCGCCCAGCGGTGAGCGCTGTTAAATGGACCGCGAAATGTAAGCGGCGCGTATCATGTGAAAGACATTTTAATGGGTCAGCAGCGCCGAATGTCTGCCAAAGAGAGCAACAGAGACAGAGAGAGAGAGAGAGATGGAGAGAGCGGGTCTATCCGCAGAGTCGACCTTAAAACGCATTAGCAACAGTCGGATAAATCGTAATAATTTTATTAGCAAACAACGGACCCAGGGCGCCTAACTGGCCAGTTAGTATTTCGAAAGGTGTTGCCACCACTTTAGAAGTTCACACAAAACCAACGCGCAAAGAGAGCGCCAGCAAGAGCGAGAGAGCGACAAACGTTTGAGAGATGTGACAAGTGCAGGCCGCGCGCAGCTCAAGGTAAATGCGTCGCAGTCGACGCCACGGCGGCGTTGTCGTTGTCGCTAACAGAGTGCAAGATCAACCGAGCCGAATGCCAAAAAAAAAAAAAAAACACCAACAACAGCAGCGAGCGAGAGCGAGAGCCGAAAGCCGAGAGAGCGCAACTAAATGCCAAGCAAAAGAAAAACCACGCGCGAGTGACAATCAGACAACACACACACACATACACATACACATACATGTGTGCGCATTTGGATGCTGGCAGGCAGCGTCAAGTGAAAAAAAAAGAACAAATCGGCCAATACTCGTTTTAGCCAGCGGAGTTAGAGCCAAGAACCTTTTTCCCCCCCCGACTGCTTGCTGAGCGCGCATTTGACATACTGACCCAATTCCCGGTTTCGATTTTCTGGTTTTTCTTACAAATACACGTTTTCCGCTGAATGCACACACACACACACACACACACATACATAGACAGGAACACACCTCCCGCTTGTATGTTGCGTGTGTTCTTCAACTCTGGAAAAACGAGTTGAATGCATGTCGCAGTTTTCTACACTGCCCAAATTGCATTAGCTATTTCCCCCAGATATAGAAAATAAAAATATAATAATTGATAGGAGGCCCCCCGCTCACTTACCGTTATTTGAGCCTGGCCTTTTATCTGCTTAGCTGGAGGAGATTCTTGCTGTTGCACTCGCACACACACAATTCAATTGGAGAGGATACGTTACGGCTTAGGTTATTTTTTTTTTCTTATTACTCAACGTTTCTTTTCCTTTTTTTTACGTTTGACGGATGCACGACGGTTAACGGTTAATGTTGCAGTCAATTGTTGTTTGTTTTCTTGTTGTTGTTGTTATTGTTGTTTACTTATGTTGCGTTCCGATTTTAAGTTAAATTACACTATTTTATTTTTATTTTTACACTACTAGAGATCTTACTTCCTACGAATCACAATTACAAGTGAACATAGGGAGTCTCCCCAAAAAAACGACAGTTCCAAACGTAGATGAAATTCAAAGCACCGACTACTACATACACATATGTATATATATGTATGTGTTTTTTTTTATATATGGGTATATGTGTAAATATCCTCAAATAACAACAAACACTAGCATGGAGTATTTATTGTAGTTCTTTAGATATTCGTGTGCATCCTCTATGAGCAAGTACCGCAATTTATGGTGTCGATGTTGTTGTTGTTGGGGGAAATCAACATATCAGCACACACAAGCACACAGAAAAAAAAACACACGCACACTTTTCACTTTTCCGCACCGAAATTTTCATGTGACGTAACAATTTTGTTTCGTTTTCAATGCACTCGCAACTTACCAAATATATATATATTTATGTATATAACTTAACTGCTGTGTGTTTTGCTCTTGCGTATGTAACGGCGATTTTCAATTCAAATTGTGGCTTTGAAACAAGAACGAACCCACACGGCGCACAGCACGGAATTATTTTTAACGTAAATAATGTTTTGGTTGGTAGTGTTGGGTTCTGCAGCACGGTGTGTGTGTGTGAGTGTTGGTAATGGTTGGCTGTAGCAGATGTCGCCGCATGGCTGTTAAAGCTAAAAGTGCAATGTTAAGGCCAGTATGCTGATCACGGTACGAATGTGATCAAATTTAAGATCTGCCCAAAAGCATAAAAACAGAATGAACGGAATATATTAAATAAGGGAATAAAACAAGAATTACTCAATTCTCATATTTGTGAGCAGGTTAGCAGCGGATAAGTAGTCGCAAATATAGTTTTACTTGTTGCTGCTGGCAATAATATATGTTAACATTTAATTGTTGCTACAAGCAATTGCTTTTTGTAACAGATTTTCATTGTAGTTTTACATAAACACAATGTAAAAAAATAGACTGGCTAACAGCTGATTGCTGTTACTAATTACTATCCCTGGTTGCTGTTAGCTGTTAGTTTTATGCACATGTAAAGTGCGCGATCAGATTTGTGACTAGATAGTGTGTGGCATATTTGGCACAGGTTAATTTTATCATTTAGATTATAATGATTAAGTATAACAATTAATTGTTTATATAAAGCCAACAATGTATTTTAACGCGTATTGTCATCGCGCGCGCTTATAATAACATTCAATGTTAATTGCAGCAACACTGTTATGCGAACAGCTGACTGCAAAAATAACATTGCAACAGAAAAGAAAAAAAATAAAACAACGCAGTTGAAACGCCAGAGGAAACGCTTACAAATGCTTTAACAGATTGCGATAATTATTTGCAACGAACATGTCGCTGGTGGATCATGACTCATGGTAAGCTGGCCGCAGCATATGCACAGTTAATATCTGCCTAAATCCGCCCCTATACCGCCCGCAGGGACATCGAGTACGAAGGCTGCGAGCGTTTGCGCCAGCAGATCCTTGTGCTGCTCAACGACCGCCGGCAGCTGGGCGCCGCAGTCACCGCCAGTGCTCCCGAGTTCTTCGGGCTGACAAGCAGCATCGAATCGAGTCTGGAGCAACTGCGCAAGGATGTGAGCCATCTGCGCGTGGTGCTGGACAATGCCATCACGTGGGAGACGAGTCCGGAGCAGGAGCTGCTGCAGCGTCGCATCGCCTACGACAGGCTCAACTCACAGCTGCGCGAAATGGGTGCCAAATTCACCAGCGAAACGCGCGCCAAGCTGGCGCCCAGTAGCAGCTCCGTGTGGCAGGACGCAGCCGGCAGCTCAGCGCCGAGTCGACCGCAGGACGTCGCGTCACTAAAGCTGCAGCAGGCCGAGATACTGGAGCATCAGAATCGAGGCCTGGAGGCGCTGACGGCCACCATATCGCGACAGCGCGACCTGGCCGCCCAGCTGGGCAACGAGGTGGAGGATCAGAACAACATACTGGACAACCTGGCCAATACTATGGATCGCGTGGAGTCCGGCGTGCAGCGCGAAACCCGCAGCATCGGCCAGGTGAACAGACGGGACAGCACTTGGGGTTACTGGCTGGTCATCATATCGCTCTTTGTGGCCATTCTCATCGTGCTCTTCGTGTAGGAAGCGCAGATTTCTTTCTGTTTGCTAACTAATCCAACTGTTATATACGTATACACATACACACACACACATACATCCCTATATACCTTTATATATGTTCTATATTCTATGTTATATACATTCATGTGAAACGTCGATTTCCAAAGATGTTTCGGGAACGAATCAAAAAAAAAATATACACAAAATGCGCCTAACAATCGAATATGGACATAATACATAATATATATATATATGTATTGTATTTACAATTTCTGTATAGCCTTGTTAGGCATTTTAATTATGTCACGGTATTAAGTATAACTCGTAAAAACCATTAAATGTATATACAAATGTATGTGTATATATTGTGGCTTCGTATTTTTTGTCTCTTTCTTTTCAATGCAGCTCTACGAGTTCGATCTCAATTATCATCCTTACAAATATTGTGCAAGTTTTTAAAATAGTTTCCTTTGAAAATATCAGTCATAAATGTAACTTTTGTATTTTTGTTTATCAAGATATTCTAATCATATTCGAGAATTCGAATTTTTGGTATCCTTCTCATCTATAAAAATTTCAAAAGCTCGTTTACCGCTCTTCTCTAGTTTCCAGCCCGTTTCCCATGTTCATCTATAGTTAATTGACTGCACAAGGATTTCGACATGAATCAACTTCGTTAATTCCAACAGGTTTATTTCGTTAGATGTCTCCGGCAGGGATTAAATTACATATACAGTTTACAACATTATCTACTTAAGCCAAATCAGAAGCGTAGGGCACATTTGCCAGATGACCGATGGCGCCCACGGACAACTTGGAGCCGGACACCTTCTTGGCAGCCGCCTGCACCTGCTGCAATGAAATGCCATCGATGGCAGCGACTAGTGCGTCGGCCTCCAGCACGGTTCTGGTGAGCGCCGCCTGGCGACCAATCTCCTTGATCAGACCGCTGTCGGACGAATAGTTGTCAATGACGCGTGCCTTCAGCTGCGACTTGCCGCGTGCGACATCCTTGTCCGAGACGGAGCCGGACTTCAAAGCGCGCACCAAAAACTCAACAGCCTTGCCAATGTCCTTGGCATCGCCGGAGGCCACGAAACCGAAGAGGCCAGCATCAGCGTAGCTGCGATTCAGAGCTCTGAACGAGATGGGCGCATCGACACCGCTGACAGCCTCGCCGAACGCACCGGAGGGCTTGCCACGCTTGGTGGCAGCGCCAGCGCCGACCGCCTGCTCCAGAATGGCAAAGGCCAGAGCCTCCTTGATGTTGCTGGCGGCGCCGCCCTCGCCGGCGATAGCGACAACGGCACGATGTCCGGACGTGTCCTTGCGTGCATCGCCGCCGTAGTAGCTGGCAGCGCTCTTGCCGCTGCTGCCGCCGCCGCCGCTGGGGAAGTTCAGGGTCTGGGCGAAGCCCGAGAGCAGATTGTTCTCAACGCCGACGCCAACGACGGCAGCGGTGCTGGCGCCAAAAGTGTTGGCCACATAGTGCAGCAGGCTCTCGCTGGAGAGTTTGCCCAACTGGAATCGGGGTATATAAATGGAGTTGCCCAGGCCGCTACGGAAGGCAGCCTTGTGCAGCAGCTCAATAGCGCGTTGCTGCAAACAGTTAACAAATGCAAATTGTTATACATTGAGGGAATGTTTTGTCTAAGCGTACCTCTGTGGAGACAGCGTCCAGATGGTTGCGCAGCGTTTTGGCATTGTCGTTGATCTCCCAGGGCTTGAAGGCTGGCTGCACCAGATCCTGCAGATAGCACAGACCGGTCTCCACATTGTCCACGGTCGTCTCAACGGTGTAGCCAACCAGCTCGCGATCACCCCAGGCAGTCAAGGTGCCACCGACCTGCTGAATGTTGCGTGCAATCGCAAATGCGCTGGATCTCTGGGTGCTCAAACCGCCAGCCAGGCGCAGCAGATGCGAGGCGCCCTGCGTGTCGTATGACTCATTGCGGGAACCGGCGCTGCAAGTTTGCAAAATCTAGAACTTGAACATTTTGGGAACAATTCAGCGCTTACCGCAGCACAATCGAAACACGCGCAACGGGCACTGAGGCATTAGCTGTGGCCACAACCAGTTTGTTCTCGAGCACGTTCACGTTGATGGCCGAGGTGTCGCCGACTAGACGTGGGCAGGTGGCATAACCGCGTTTCTAAACAATGTATTTAAATGCGTTTGTTAAAATAAGCCGAAATTGCAATCAAAACTTTTACGTAACACGATTTTGCCAATCGGATTTTTTGTTGGTTAAGTTAATGTGGCAAGTGGTAGGTACTTACAGCGATGGTGCGCAAGAGATGCGTCTTGCTTGCGTTGCAGGCCATTTTGTTGCGTTTTTCAACTAATTTGTTTTTTCGATCTTAACAAATTTATTACAATAAGTCGCAGCGAACGACGTCTATTTTTCTCCACCCGTTCGTTCCCACAAGTTAGTGATGTGAACAGCAGAGTTGTTTCTCATCGATTTGAATTAGTTCGAATGAACTAAGAAAATGAACGAACTGCTTCTTAGATAATAGTTCGCTCAACTGTAATTGCAGTATATGCAAATGTAATCTTATATTTACCTGTAATTGCAATTTCCTACATATATTAATATTTACTTAATATTTTTTTATTTAAGCCAATTAACGTGCAAACGTCCTTCTATTTACTTGCAATTGGTATTTTTCAGCGGATCAAATATCTCAACTGGTCACATTGGTCTTGCAGTTTATTTAAAATATGAAAAATTCACTTTGTTTTTATTATTGAAGTATTTATTATAATTACAGTGTATGTATTGCTGAGCTAAGTCAGACTTAAACTATCATCTCCAGGTCGCGCGCATAGCTAAGCACCTGCTCGGCCAGCTCTTCCGAAGGCAGCACCTCCTTGGGCTTGATGCCTCTGTCTGTGAAGCTGTAGTTGCCAGTGCTCTCCAGCTTCCATTGACGTTTCTCGCCGAATGTCTTGATCTCGTCGGGCACGCGCAGGTTCAGACGCTTGGCGGCATCCTTGGCCGAGATCTTCTCGTAGGACATCTCAATGCAGGCACCGATTTCATCGCGCACCGTCTCCACCAGCAAATCCATGAAGTAGTTGTAGACCTCGGCGGGCATTGAGGATTTGGCCTGGAAGATCTTGTTGTAGCGACCCTCCATGATGTACTGCTCCAGCGCCAGTATGGGCTTTATATACTGATTGTGCTGTATGATGTCCACCGACAACAGCTCCAGTTCTGTGTGGAAATCGGACACACGATTGCCGGACAGCAGGTAAAGCAGATTGAGGCCCAGCAATTTGTACTTGTTGTCCGATTCACCGATTATCTTGGCATAGTCGTAGTAGTAGCATTTCAGCTGTGACATATAACGCTCGAAGGCCTGCAGATCCTTGCTGAGCACACTGTGCTCCACGGCAATCTCCAGGACGGAGCGTGCCAGGATAAGCTGTTTCTTCGAGTTCTGCACATCGTTGCCGTCCGTGGGCAGAAAAGCCAGTTTGACCATTGCGACTTTAAGCTGGTCCAGCAGCTGGCCGCATTTGGGCGTGTTTGGTGGCCGCTTGGTCCACTCCGCGGTCAGTTCCTTGTATAGCGTCTCCACTGTTGCCATTTTTATTAATAATTATTTTTATTCGAAACAAAACACAAATTGCGAGCTGAGAATGATTTTCGCTTTTACTCTGCCTCTTCCTCTTTTGTGACCATTCACAGCTCGCGGTCCCATTTTCGTTGCGTGGCGACAACTCTTTTCTATCGAACTTCGCAGCGATAGTATCGATTAAGACAGACATCAATTTGTATGCGTACTTGCATTTCGAAACTTGAACACAGCACAAGCCGTATTTAAAATGGCCGAGGATAAAAATATTTGGGACGATAGCCTATTGATCAAGGCCTACGATGACTCGGTGAACTTGGCCCGTGAGACGCTGGCACGTCGCATCGCTGATTCGACCAACAGGCGTGAGCCAAACATAGCAGATAACGACAACAAAACTGACCAGGCCTCAACCTCAGAAGCCGAAGCCGAGCCGGAACTGGAACAGGAGCTCGTCTTCAAGGTGGGCGACCACGCGCGGGCCACCTATACGGATGGGCTGGATTACGAGGGCACAGTAACGTCAATTGACGTGTGCTCTGGCAGCTGTGTGCTGCGCTATGTGGGCTATGAGAACGAGCAGGAAGTGCCGCTAGCAGATCTTTTGCCATCCTGGGGCAGCAAGGCCCGTCGCGAGCAAATACTCTACGCCAAGCAGTCCGAGGCCGAGGAGGGACAGCAGCAACAGCACCGTGCCAAGACCAACAAAAAGTCGGTTGCCAAGGGCAGACAGACAACTGGCGCACGTTTGCCAGGCCCATCGCCCGGTTTGGTTATGCCGCCAATGCCTCTGGTGCCACCCATGTTCACACCCAGCAATGGCATGGACAGCGAGCCAGAGCAGGACTTTGTTGCCATGCTAACGGCCTGGTATATGTCTGGTTACTACACTGGTCTCTACCAGGGCAAAAAGGAGAGCAGCGCAAAGAAGAAGACAACCAAGAAGTAATTACAAGCATCAAGACATTGTCTAGGCTTTAAAATAATAAATAAATATTGTATTAAGTAAATGATCAAATGTAGCAAGATTTCTTATTCCCCATATTGCTGGTATTCAATTCAGATCTATCGATAAGCTATCGCTTTCGATATTTCAAGCTGGCGTTCGTTGCGTTCTGTCATCGATGTCTCGCTACCAAAATGTCGGCGAGCAGAAGTCTTCGTAAGATTTGCTTCCAATCCGTAAAATAATTGCAAAATAATTGCTTATTTGCAGCACAGGATCATATAGTTGACTTTGGCGATGGCCATCAGCCCATTGTGGTGCAGTACCGGAATGCCAGAAGGTACTACAGGTGCAAAAACTACGAGGGCAGCCCGGGCCTCAATTGGATCGAGTTCTGCGTCCAACACGAGGGTGTTCTCAACTTTGCTGCAAACTCACAGGAGCTGATATTAGCCGCTCTCTTCGATGCGGTGGAAGGTGAACAGTTCTTTCCCGTCAACTATCAGGTGGGTAGCTGGCATTTCTTATTCTCTGATTGTGCCTTCAGTTTGTTTTTGTTTTCACAGTGCGGCAGTCATGTGGACAGCTTCCTGGTGCGCGCCTGTAAGCCGGCGCTGGACAAGTTCTTCAAGCGTGGCCTGAGCATTAAGGTTGCCACAGGCGCCGAGCTCTATTTAACCGTGTGGCTCAATGTGGCTGAAAGCAATAGGTATCAAATTTCACCTGCGTTCCTCATTTCCCAGGTAAAGTACATGACTATATGTTAAATAGTAGCCTTATCAGACCTCATTAACACAGCTCATAGATCGTCTCTTGGATCGCCTGGAGCACTATATGGGCGTGCAGGGTGTGCTTAATCTAAGCAACTTTAGCAGCCATTCACATTTCAAACATTTCGTGGTCCGACTCGCCAATCCAGGCACCTTTCAACTGGTCTGCTCGACCATCAACAACAACGATGATCGTCGTCGTGCGATCAAGGGCTTCAATCTGGCCTATAATCAATTGAGCGATCTGGGACCGCTGCGCCTCTTCGGCGATGTCGACTACGGCCTGCTGGATCTTACCGGCAACAAGGTGAGTTTATTTGGGTTCTTTGAAACCTACAAGGAATTAATAATTAATGTAATTGCAGTTAACCTCTGCGAAGCGACTGTGCAATGATCTGCAGCGCTTTCGTGCCAAACAACTGAACTTGGCCAAAAATCCTTTAGTTAAGTCGCCCAAATATCCCGACTGTTTAAAGCCACTGATGGCCAACTTTGAGATTGTGGTAAGTGCAGCGGAACTATGGAAATGTGACCCATTTATAGCCTATACTCAATAGGCAAACATTTTAATTTAATAAATTTATCGATAACCTTTTAAACTTAGCGCCTAAATTCGAGAATATCATAGAAATTATAGAAATAATGATTGCATGTCTTATATTTAAGGTAACAGGATAAATCCTACTTCTATCTTCTATGTAATGCTTACTTTTGTCGCCCTTACAGGATGGGGTGCCCTTTGATAAGCTGTACAAGATGTACACGCCGCTCAACTACGAGATCGACGTGGAGTGCGATGGCGTACGCATCGATTGGAGCAACAAGAGCAAAGTGGCTCAGTTCAAGAGTAGCCAGGATTGGCATGCAATTCTGGTGGGTAGTCCTTAAGATTACATATTCACAAATAAAACAAGTTCCTCTTTTTGTAGATACCCGATTTAGAGCACGAATTTACCAAAGAAGATCTGTTCAACTATTTTTTTATATTAATATCACCAGAGCTAAGCGAGTTCTATCCCTGCTACTACAAGGTGAGCTTGGGAAGGTAAAGAAGCTGTTTAGCATATATATTAATTAATTTTAATAAACTCTTTAGTACGATGGCGGCGAGCATCGGTTTTTGGTGCGTGATTGCTTCGATCAGATTGAGCATTTAGTGCATAATTGCAATCTGGAGATGAAAATCCCACAGCTGGTGGCAGCTGGCAATGAACAGGACTTCAGCTATCAGCGCTCCATTGCCTATTACCTGCGCATGAATGTGAGCGCCCCAAAGGACGGTCACGTCCAGCCCAAGCAATGTGTCGAGCAGGCCATACAGAAGCGCTTCGTTGCCATCAATCGGGTGCTTAATCTGGAGCAATTTCAGAATGCCGACGGCCTCGAAAATGTTATTGTGTGCATGAGCTCACCAAAGATTCTAAATAGCATTTTGCGCATGGCCTCGCGCAAGTTTCTCGGCAATTGCGTCGACCTGCGGCTGTGCAACAACAAGATCTTGAGTTTAAACAACCTGCGCACCTTGTCGCTGCTGAGCAGCCTGCAGGCGCTCGACCTGGGCCACAATTGGATATACGAATTGTCGCAGATAAGCGCACTTGCCGACGTGCCCTTGAAATCTTTGCGGTTGCACGGCAATCCCGTCTGCCGCAAATATGCCCTGCCTAGCGAGTACATAAAGGCGGTCAAGGAGATTTGTCCCGGACTGCAGCGACTGGACGATGTGGATCTGAGCAGCAAGCCGGGCCATGCGCCGCAAAAGGATTTTCTCTGTGATCCGGCTGCCTACGAGCTGACCAGCGAGCTGTTCCTTCAGCCCTTCCTACGCGAATTCGAGCTGTCCGACAAGCGCATTAATCTGGGTCGTTTCTACAGCGACGAATCCATCTTCACGTTGACCTGCAGCTACGACATACGACGCTGCCATCCCGTGAAGCCCTCCAATGAGCTGTGCAAGCGCATCAACCAGTACAACTACTTTAGCAGGAATCTCCTAAAGAACTCACGCGACACCTGCCGCGTTCACGTGGGCGGCCATGATATTATGACGGTGCTGATGCAGCTGCCGGAGGTGACGCACGACTTTGTCTCGCTGCAGACGGATGTGATGCACTACGACGACCAAATGGCCATTATCTATGTGAACGGCGTGCTGCGCGACGAGCCGGACTTGCTGCTGGCCTTTAGCAGGCAGTTTGTGCTCAAAGTGGATGCCGTTGGCTTGGTGAGTAGCTGCCAAACGCAAATATTACTTTAGCTCAACCCTTCTCTGATCCCTGCAGGGTGTTGGCAAGCGAGCGCGTCGCATGCGCATCGCCAACGAACGCTTCAACATTATGAATCCCACGCAGCGGCAGCTGAGGGATGCCTTCAAGTTCGACGAGTCGCCCGCTGAGACGACACCGCAGCCCGTCGACGATACGATCGAAGTCAAAGAGCACAAACTGCACATATTCCAGGAGGTAACTGGGCTGCGGCCCAAATGGTGTACGCGCATCGTGCAGGAGGAGGCTAACTGGGACTTTCAGCTGGCGCTTGAGCAGTTTCTACGCATGGAGGCCGACAACGAATTGCCAGATGACGCGTTTGTTTAACAGTTAGCAGCTCCAATGACGTATTCAGCTATCGCCAAAAACTCTTCTAAAGCCAACGCCACTTGATTATGTCAATTGGTAACGTGTCCGATATCGACAGTTACGTAGACCTGATTTCTTTAAAACTTAAGTGGCTGTAAATCAAACATTATTTTAGCTGTTCATAACAAAAAGCCAAAATTATCTTCAAGATTAATTGTATGGCCTAGACTGAAGTTCTCGCCATTTAGCGGCTATTTTCAAATCAATTATATTTCCATTGTTGCTTATCAGTTAAAAAAAAATTCTCAAAACATATACTATATACATATATGTATACTATAGCTGCCTTATTATCTCTAAGACGCACTTTCGCGGACATTTAGGATCTGGAGACGTCACGTCGCGTTCCTGTTAAATCGCTAATCACGCCTACCTGCCAGCGGGAGAGCGCGATAAAGCGGCTAACAGAGAGCGAACAGCGAGAATTACGCGCTCTCTTTGCCCTTTAAAACGCTCGTGCGTTGCGCTCGTCGCTTCAGTTTTAGTTGAGACGCGTTCACGTGCGGTTCTCGTTGCTCATCGCCAGTTGCCAGTTGCCAATTGCCAGTTATCCGTTAGCTGTCAGGAACGGTTAAGAACAAATTCACAAAAGTCATTTAACGTCGTGCGTTTTTTAAACAAATTTTTTTAAGGTGTGTGTGTTTCGAATACTTAATTTTCTTGTAATTACAATTAAGCATTCGCATTTGAATGATATACCAATTAATATAATTGGCAGCAAACCAAAAAAAAAAATGAGAGAAAAAAAAACTAAATGCTTAGATCTGTCTACAGCGCTTTCTCACTTAATTATTATTACATGCAGCTACAAACTAACTGAATACCAAATTTTATTTATACATACTATATAGTATATATGTCTATATGTTTCTCGCGATGTGCCTTAATTGTTAAATGTTATTAAAAAAAACACAAATACAATATGTATTGTTTACTTTTGAATACAAAAGCAATTTTAAAACCTGTTTGTGCTGTCGTTTATTAATAATTGTCTAATACTCGTTATATAATAAACTTGATACGCCTTGGACTCGTATTGACACGACATTTGAATTGACCAACAAACTGACGTTATTTCTTTTTTGTTTTTTTTCTGATGAGCTCAACAAAAATGCTCACCCAAATTCCCGGCTAATTTTCTTGCGAGCCAGCTTTTTTTGCATATGAATGAAAATCGCTGAAATTTGATGTGACTACATTAATCAGTTTGGGAACATTTTTGTTTTGTGTTTTTCTTCTTTCCTACCCTGCGCTTTTGCCTCTTTTGTTTCTTTTGAGCCAAGCAGCGTGTGATTTTTCTAGCTGGCCACAAACGGAAAGTTTTTTTTTGAGGTTCACTGATCTGCGTTTTAAGTCAGACAATTGGTCCAAAAAGTTGACGTAACATGTTTTTTTAGCTGGCTGTAATTTTAGGCATTACCAAGCGCCTCCCTTCCCCTTTCCTCCCCTTTTCCAGTTCGCTATCTGCAGTAATCATGCAAATGTGCGGGCGCTCGCGTTTTGCACGCGTTTTAAAACGCGCCACTCAAAGTCACAATCAAAATAATTAGCTGGCACTCAAATGAATTAACAAATTCACAAAAGGCCCCACAATCTCCAACAAAAAAAAAGGGAAACAACTACTTATGTCCATGATTCCATTAAGGACTCTTCTTTCTGATATGCACACATTTTGTTTAGATAAGCCAAGTGTACGTTAAACAAATCGCGTTAACAACAACTAAGCCATGGGCAAAGTGTGCACCCAACACCCGCCCACACCTGAGCGCTTGTGCTGAGATTTATGACTTGCCATAGGGTAAAGGGAGGGGGTTGGGGTAAGGGGTGAGGGGTGAGGGGTGGGGGTTGGGGTTCCACTGCAGCACGCGACTCTTGCCGAAATGTAGATTTAGATAGGCCGAGTTGACTAATTAAACCCGCGCAGTTTTCAGTTTTGTGGCTCATTAAATAATGCATGTTAATATCAAAGTTAACACGAAAATAGGTGAGCTCGAATTTTGGATACCCTGGTATTTTTATACAATTCGTGCTATTGCAGCTATACGATATGGTTGTTCAATATTAATACAATTTTGTGTGTATATTTAAAGCATAATTAAGTTTGTTATAGCTAAAGTTGTTTAAGATATCTTCATTAACAAAAAAGTTTTTCTTATAAAAACATAGTTTTTGACTGATAGTTTATATGGGAGCTATATGATATAGTGCACCGATATTAATATAATTTACCTATTATTTAAAGGGTGTAACAACGTTCCAAAAAGTAAAGTTTGGTTAAGATATTTTTAAAAACAAAAAAGTTTTTCATATAAAAACTAAGTTTTCGACTGATTGTTCCTATGGGAACTATATGATATAGGGCACCTATAATGATATCATTTTGGTATTATTTGAAAAATGTGGCAATGTTCCTTAAAGTAAAGTTTGGTTAAAAAATCTTTACAAACAAAAAAGTTTTTCATATAAAAACCTAATTTCCGACTGATTGTTCATATGGGAGCTATACGATATAGTGCACCTATAATGATATCATTTTGCTATTATTCAAAAGGTCTACTGACGATCCTTAAAGTAAAGTTTGGTTAAGATATCTTTAAAAACAAAAAAGTTTTTCTTATAAAAACTGAGTTTTTGACTGATTGTTCATATGAGAGCTATACGATATAGTGCACCTATAATGATTTAATTTTGTTATTATTCAAAAGGTCTACTGACGTTTCTAAAAGTAAAGTTTAGTTAAGATAAGGGAGCTATGGGAGCTATGCGATAAAGTGCCCCTATATTAATATAATTTTTACATTGAATTCAGTGGCTTATTGAAACCTCTGAAACTCAAGTTTGTTCAATATATATCTAAAAAAAAAAAAAAAACAAAAAATTAATTTTAAAAAATATGCACGTTTTTATAACGATTTTCCCTTGGAATATTTCCTCTGTATCTTAGAGTATCTGAACAAGTCAATACTCCATTTAATGGCAAATTTAAAATACCCGCATTTAAAAGGGCATACAAAAAACAGACGCTCAAAGAATGTCACACAACACACAACTTGTGTGTGTGTGTGTGTTGTGTTGTGTTTGTTGTTAACGCTTTGTGTGTCGGCTACCTGATCGTAAGCCGCTTTTTGGGCCAACTGCAACTGCGACGTGAAAAATTTCGAAATTACAACAGCAACAACAACAACAACAGCAAAAAAAAAAAAAACAGCTAGAAAACCGGTTTCGTCCTACGTTTTTTCCTCGGCCGCGTCAACTTGTTAACAGTTTCCATAGTTTTTCCATTTATCTTGGGCTTACTTAAAATGTTTATTTATTCAATATTTGAAATGCCAGGCGGTTGAAATAAATTTGAAAAATTTGTCAAAAATTCGCCGCTCTTGAAACGATTTATTTATTTGATTTCGCTTTTTTTTCGAGCTGCTTTTGGCCACGCTGCCAAAACAATTTTTGGCATTAGACGTTAGTGGCAGTATCTGCACTTAACCTTAACCAAAGAGGCAGGCACCACGCCCCCTCTAGACCCCCTTTCGGAATACTGCCGAAAATAGCGTTTGATGTCAAACACATCCGCAGCGTATTTCGGATATTCTTCTTCTGCAATGCGAATTACTTAATATGCT